>JBBIGA010143048.1:0-40724 GCA_037576975.1 Alestes dentex | reverse complement strand
ATCAATCAATCACCAGAGGGCGCTATTTTCACTGTAAATTCTCTTGGCTTGTCACATGCTCTGTTCTAGTCGCCACTACTCAGTCCACCCAAAGCGGGTGTCCCGCAAACTGAGAAATATTCATTGGGACTCAAGCTCCGCTAGGGTTCGCCGTGTGTTTGGGATTAAATAATTGCACCAGTCAGACTCTCCGCTCCATTCAAACCCAGACAGCATCATCCCCTCCATTCTGCTCAACTGGCATGTTTAAAGCATGACGCCCGCCCTAAGCACAGGCAATCTCCTTCACAAAAGGTCCCGTAAAGCCTTCTCCAAACAAGGGTCCCCGCGGTCGCTTCCTATTATACCTCCAGCAGAAAAGCGGCGCCCTGACGCCACTCTGCAGCCTCTGCAGTTCCAAACCAGGGGTCCGAGCGCCAGCTTAGAGCGTCACTTTTCCTGCCACCGCCAACAACAGGGAGGATTTCAAGATCCACTCATTCAGCAAATGTGAATGAACTTCAGTAAGCCGCTTTTCAGCCAGAGAAAGACAGCGGTCATCGGCGGGCTTGGCTTTCTAGCGTGGAACTGTGGTCACCACATACATCAAAAATGCATATGAATAAACATGGGTTTTTGTGGATGTTGAACTAAATTTACATCAGAAGTAGAGTCTTCAAGGTGTTGTGCTACCAAGCCATGCCTTCTTAATATAAATAACATTATATCCCCAGCTTTAATCAGCCTTTCCTTTTGGAAAGCACATGGGGCCTACAAATACTGAACCTTCGAAGACTGAATAAGATAAGATAAGATAAGATAAGATAAGATAAGATGAGTTGAGATAAGATAAGATAAGATAAGATAAGATAAGATAAGATAAGATAAGATAAGATAAGATAAGATGAGTTGAGATAAGATAAGATGAGTTGAGATAAGATAAGATAAGATGAGATAAGATAAGATAAGATAAACCTTTATTAGTCCAACAAGTGGAAAACTTTTCATTGTTACGGCAGCAAGTGGACAGAACAGAAGAAGAAAGTAAACACACCAGTATCATATTAAAAAGTACACTATACAAATAATACAAATATATATAGTGTATGTAAAAGAAACCCAAACAAAACAAATATAAATATACTTATATATTCGTACATATGAATACATATAAGACATATTTAAGTGATTATTTATATACATACACACAAACGTCTACGTTTCCGATTTTATATTGATTTAAATATACATGAGTACATGTGAGTATGTATATATGTGTATATGTACATGCACAAACACTGCAGATATATATACAGGTACGCATCAGTTGCTTGGTAGCAGCAGGCATTGGCAGAAACAATAATAATGGACCATTGAATCAAATAAGAGTCCCCTCACTCAGAAAAATGAATCATGGCATATATTTTTTTTTTTTAGGTATTTGCATCGATTTGATTTCATTTAAATACGTACATTTTTAGAATTTATTCATTCAAATTCCTTAAAATCAGCATAAATCTGTTAACTGTGAAAACAATGAAATTGAATCAGTTAAAACATATGAATGTAGTTTAAATATATGACGAGCTTTGGATCAAGCAAGATTCGTTTCGTTAAAATTTCGGAGGTCGTTTACATCAGGTTTATTTCAGGATGTATGATAAATACATAAATCTGCCATTGTTTATTCAGATCGCATTGGGTTTATTGGTACTATTACACAAATCTCATTCTTAATTGTTTCATTTACATGTGACTGTCAGATTTGCAGCACATAAAGTTTATTGGCCTGTTTCTGTTAAATCCTGTTAAGTCATTCAAACGGATGGCAATTTTATATGCAGTTGAAATACATACATCTTTGGAATTGGGCCTAAATATTTCTGCGAGTGCTTACATGGTGAAATACACAAGTATGAACATAATTTCATCACTCAGTTCAGAAGCCACTGCTCCATAGATGCATGGCTCTTAAAAGGGGGTCTATGACACACAGCCAGGGGTCCTGCTTTGGTTTACTTTTTAAAATCGTGTGACATGGATAAGGACATTATACATCTATATGGTCTATAGAGTTTTGCATGAACCAGTATCCCACACTGATCACTGGCAAATGCTTAAATTAAGGGACTGCAAAGAAGAGGATCACAATTCTCGAAGACCTTCCTAATTTGCGATCTGATCTTTTTTGGAAATTTAAAATAGAAATATTCATATTCAGTGCACCTTATACTGATGTATGAGCACACCACCTACTCAAGATACATTCCAGCAGCTATGAATTGGTTTAGGCCCTTAGAGACGATTAGATGATTCTTTCCTCTATTAATGTTAAGCAAAGCTATAACATGCTATGATTTTTTTTGTTGCTGTTTTTAGTACTTGTTATTCATTCAATCTAGCTCACGCTGACTACCATTGAAGAGAGAGGGAATAGCTCAGACCCTCTGCAGGATAATGTGCTATACAGTACATTATCATCACTGAACACACTACCTCTGGTAGCAGGACTGATATGACAGCATATACACTAAATGGACAAAAGTATTAGGACACACCTAGGCCCCTTACATCCAGTGAAGGGCAATCTTAATGCTTCAGCAGACCAAAACATTCTGGACAACGCCATGCTTCCACCTTTGTGAACACAGTTCGGGGAGGAACCTTTTCTATTCCCCCATGACTGTGCCCCAGTGCACAAAGCGAGCTCCATAAAAACATGGCTGGACGAGTTTGTGTGGAAGAACTGGCCACAGCACAGAGCCCTGACCTCAACCCCATCCAACACCTTTGGGATGAACTGGAACGGAGATTGCGATCCAGACCTTCTCGTCCAACATCAGTGTCTGACCTCATAAATGCTCTACGGAATAAATGGACACAAATTACCACAGAAACACTCCAAAATCTTTCAAGCAGAGTGGAAGCTGTAATAGCTGCAAAGGGGGGGGCAGACTCCATATTAAAGTCTATGTATTCGAATGCAGTGTCATTAAAGTCCCCATTGGTGTAACAGTCAGGCGTCCCAGTACTTTTGTCCATGTAGTGTGTATCAGTATTAAAGGAACAGTAACACAGCTTGTTTAGTTTCATGACATGAAAAGAGTCTGGAAAATGGTTATTTGGTACTTGAAATCACACATATTTTGTAAGTGGACTTTTTATATCCATCTCTCCTTTTCCATCAATTGTTTCAGCTCCCTTCAACAGGTCTTGTGAGGTGTGAAAATGTGGCTTCCTCGCGCAGTGCTGTCTTTAAAGGCGAATTCCAACTTTTGTTTGAAATGTCTGTTTTTTTTCACATTGTTATGGTGTAAATATAATCATTCGGAGTATTTGGACGTGAAATTCTCTAGAAAAAGAGAACTGTTCCCAGCAACGGTCAAAGGAACCAAATATCTGAAGCATTTAAGACCTACCTCAGAAATTCAGTGACCACAGATACACTGGTTGATGCGAAGAGGAACATGCAGGGAGTTTTAGGGTAAAATAGCACACCAACAAAACATTTCTTCTCATTCTTCCATTTTTAAAGACTTTTTCACCCACAGAAAATCAGTGTAATTCCCCTTTAGATTCTCCACAATGTTTGGCTGCCTCTGCTTTGTATGCTAAACAATGCTTTTGACTATGATGTGTAATGATGTACAGTGTTCTTATCAGGTGCTAAAACACTATTATTATTATGTGCAATAGTCCCACCATGTGAATATCACTACTGATGTCAATATTACTAATATTCTACTTATCTCTACTGTGTGCAATGACATACTCATAACCACTATTTATGTTCATAGCAATTTGCTTAACACAAAGTGATTTATCTATAGTAATTATACGCCAGCGTTTGTGTATATAAAAACGTTTTGATACTTCGTGTTAATATACTGTTATGTTACTATTTCTATGAAAATATCTTGTTACTGACAGATCTGTAACTGTTCTGCGCTCTGATTGGCTAATAGGCTCACTCTCCCTGTCTAGGATTGATCAGTACGCGCTTTGCGTACAAAATAGCCAATCATAGCGCAGGAGGCGGGGCACCAGTAGCCAATCACATGGCAGGAATGGAGATTAATCTGTATACGGGTGGGGGAAAAAATAAAAAAAAAACCCGCTGTGCTCCGGAGCCTCCGCGCCGTGCACTCCAGATCCGCCCCGAGCTGATCCGTGCCAGGTTTTCTTCCCGTCTTTTTAAAAACCCTCCTCAGAGCCTGGGGAGAAAAAAGCGAGGAGCTCAGCTGAAAGCGTCCAGGATCAGGAGGAGACCGGGAGCCTCTCACTGGGAAACGGAGCTCCATCCGTGTGTGACCCCCCCCCTCCTCCCTCCCCAGCCCAGAGATGGAGGGCCGGACGGCGCGCTCGTGGATTTTGGCCTGACTGACAGGCACCCGTGTTTTTTCCCTGTTGTTTGGATTAGTGTTGCCTCTACCTGCAGCAAGACACGAAGGAGAAAAGAGGGGGGGGCTTGGGAGGGGGGGCAAAATGCCGTTCGCCAAGCGGATCGTGGAGCCCCAGCTCCTGTGCAGACACGCCATCCCCAGCGACGAGGGCGCGCTCTTCGAGGACCTGCGCTCCGTCAGCAACGTGGTGCTCGCGCGCACCCTGCGCCAGCTCTCCGACCTGGCCAGGCACGCGTGCTCCGTCTTCCACGAGCTGGAGGGCGAGATCGCGTCCACCAGCCAGCGGCTCCGTGCGCTCCAGAGCAAAATCGGGCACATCCAGCAGACGGCCGGCGCGCTCGACCCCAAACTGGAAGCCGTGCGTAAGTACGCACACCCTACACACAGGCTGCGCGGGTGCACCTGCTCGGTCGTGCATGCTGAGGGGTCGCTGGCGCGCATGGAGAGCTCTCTCCTTCAGCCCAGCTCCATTAGAATGTGGCCCACGTTTGCATGCGTAAGCAGCAGCAGCACCTGCATTGCACGCGCGGTCGGTGGGTTTTGGTGGACGCGTGCGTGGTCCGGGCCTTGGGCGGCTGGGCTGGGTGCCGTGGCTCCATGCTGTCTTGCAACTTACGCATTGCACATGTGTGGCGGCTCATGTGTGCACTGTTTTGCAGTGCAATGTGAAATAAAGGCAGATTGTGGTGGGTTTTCTTGGGGGCGGCGGGGTGTGTTTTTGCAGCTTTGTGTACCCACCCAGCAGCTGAGAGGCACCACCATTTGTATAAAATAATGGAGGCTGCTATTTGAGGGCGAATGCTGTGAGAATGTGAGGTGTTGCAGGTACATGATGGCAGCCTTGGTGGGATGGGATGGGAGCTCCCTGAGTCATCTCAGACAACCAAGCATGGTGCTGGCATAGGATCAGTATCTACTCGCACAACTCCTAATTTAAGGACGGCACCCGGATGGTCGAAACGTTTTGTCATTTAGTGTCAGGCCTCAAGGTCTTCATTGGGTTCCTTGGGGAGATTGTGAATGGAATCTAGAGGATATTTCCCCCTATTGCTTCAAACCATGTCCTTTGGATGGTCTGGCACAAATTTCCCAGGCTGTGATAATGAACTGGCTCATCCACATTGATTTATCAGTCCACTCATGCTTTACCTGGAGCCTCAGTACTGCTGTAGAAACCTCTGGTTGAGTTTTTCATTTTCTTGTAAGCATTTGTTGCATACACTGCTTGTACGGTGACTGTTTAGCAAGTACTGATGGTCTCTCCTTTTGTAAGCATTCTGAAAGTATTCTAAGTATAAAAAAAAGTTCCTGTATTTTGATAATTGGCTTTTCGTGACACTTTTGTATTCCAGATACTTGTAGTATTATGTCACCTCACCCATCCGTATAGCAGTGCATGATTGTGCCTTTTCATTTCCACTGGTGTGACATGACCCGAACCCATCCGCACTCTCCCGGTGACACGGGTAAACTGATTTGACTGGAAAAAAGATTAAGCCATGTAGGTCAAATGAGTGCCACTGGAATAATCTCTCCTTTTTCCCCCTCTGCGAGTGGTTATTAGGGTCTGATCAAAAGCAAAATTATTCCCCTTTTGCGTTCAACCTGGCCCCCCATGGTTTAACCACTTTGGGCTCAAGGGGGCCCTAGAAAAAAAACTCTGTGGTGAATTAGTTTCTAGAACTTTGCTGGAGCTGGGCAGCTTGAACTTTGCTGGAATTGGTCTTTCTGAACCTTCTTTGAACTTCAGTGTAGTTTTAACTGGGCTATTATTGTGCAGGTTGGCCTTCCTAACCCTGCTTCACTTAGAGGAGTGTGTCTGTCTTTGTTATGTACCAGAGACCCCAGCGTGGTCTCTCTTTGTGAAAGTCCCCCACTGAGTTTGGCAAGACTGAGATAACACTGGCAGACTGGCTGGGTTTTTTACTCTCCGGCCACACCCCCCTTCCCAACACCCCATCCCCCCTTTGCCTAGTGTTATTCTTACTGTCTCCCCAGAAGGGCATAGGGCACGTCACCCCTGAGCTGTGCTGTAAAGGTTGCTTTCAGGTTAGGTACTCAAGGACTTACTGGTTACCTCATTGTTTATAATGGATCTTCCAGAACCAGCTTTGCACATGTTGGTCTAACCTCAGAATGACGCTGCTTGATCAAGCAGACTTAATACCAAGCTATCAATTTAAAAGAAGCAGGGCTAGAGTGTCATTGTTATGGATTCCCCTTTTTGTTTCTTGGTGTTACTGAACTTCTAGTGAAGGACCTGAAGGGCATTGTATAATGAGAATACCCAAAGTATTCAAGGCACCTTGTGTAAAGCATATAAATCTGACAACCTTCGTATCTTCAACACCTACGATGATAAAAATTAGCATGTCAACAGTAAGGCTCTATTAATTGAGCCCATAGTTTTCCTACTTCTGTAGTAGTATGACGGCATAGAAACAGTATCCTCTCGCTGAATGTGAATGGGTAGATGGTCCAGGAGCACGCCCCCCTGGGAGCCTAAAACTGGACCACGGCCTTTGCTTGTTAGAGGAGCATGACTGGATTCACCTCATTGTTCCTTATTGTTGAGGAACAGTTCCTGTACTTCTAGGGAAGGGTTAAATGTATGAAGATCTCTAAACAGAGTCTATATGCTGAAGGTGGCGGAGTAGATGATCCATGACCATGGCCCCCTGGGAGCCTTAAATTGGACCATTACTTGCAAGATGAATGTGACATTATCCTGGATTCGCCTCGTTGTTCCTTGTTGTTGAGGAACAGTTCCTGAACTCCTGTGGAGAGGGCTGTAGAAAGTTTGAATTTAGTTACACAATGGAACCGGGAAATAAATAGAGCTTTTCTAAATCATAACTCCCTCCTCCAGGTAAGGCTGTGAAGGATGTTCTTTATGTGAAGATGGGGGGCAAACAGTCTTTGCTAGAGGTGTCAGTAGACTTAAGTCTTGATATGGAGTCAGTAATGGCCCTTTGAGAAGAACCAGCCACCTAGAGCTAGGAAGGAGTCTGTTGACATGATCAAGGTATGGAGTCACCCTTGGCCTGGCCTTAGCCAGTTTGATTAATTACTAATGAAACTCAGGCACAAGTTTGCGCTTTTATGTCCTGAAACAAGGGGGCAAGTGTCTGGTCCAGGGAAGTGTGAATGTGTGTGTTGTCTCACATCTAATAAGTGCAGTCAGAATAGACATTTGTGAGCTTGCTGTGTCTGGCAACCAAAATAAACAGACTGAAGTGAACGGGGTCCGCTTGAGGGTTCGGGTTTTAAAGTCTTAGTGTGTCTGCAGTTTTTGCCTCCTGTGCCAGGCACGTTATTCTAGTGTCAGTTTCTAAAATTACGACACAAATTAGGTTAAAGAACAGATTTAGCTTTGGACTTTTTCAAAAAGACCTGAAATCATGCTTTCAGATATCCCATGGAAGGTATGGTCATTATTTCTGAATACATACATTTTACTGAGCAAACCTATATTATTCAAAACAGCTGTTGCAAAATCAGCCGTATGCATACATATCTGGCAACCTTTACATCTTTAACAGCATTTTGAATATTGTGTATGTACTAATTAAAGGGGTAACACCTCACTGAAGGCCAGTATCCATGAAACGTTATGACAGCTACATAAACCTTTTATGACAATTCCAAAATGTACTCAGCTGGTGCTTATTCCGGCAAGCACAAGTTGCCACAAAGGCAGATTAATTCACTGTTGATATAATTCTAGTGCTGTGACAACTGACACTAGAATAACGTGCCTGGCACTGTTTGTCAGAGTTACCTGTGGTGCTGTGTGTCCCTCTTCCTCATATTTACTACACTGTAGTCATTAAATATATCTTTGTGTACTCATATCTGCTGATGGGGCAAAATGGTGGCGCTGTTGCCTCGCAGCAAGAAGGTCCTGAGTTTGTTTGGTTGGCCGCGGATGCTTTTTGTGTGGAGTTTGCATGTTTTTTCCGGTGTCTGTGTGGGCTTCCACCGGGAGCTTCGTGTTCCTCCCACAGTCCAAAGACATGCATGTCAGGTGAAAGGGAGATACTAAATTATTTGTATGACAGTGTATGTGAATGTGTTCGTCAGTGTCTGCCCTGTGATGGACCTGTCCAGGGTGTTTCTCTTTGCCTTTCCCCCAGTAAGTGTTAAAAAAAAAAAATCTTCTCGCACCATGGATTTGAACTGCACCAGGGTGGAATTTGCAGACTCTTACCAAGCTATTTATGGGTAAGGACGGCTGAACACTTAGCAGCATTCCCGGCCTGATTATTTTGAATGAAACCACAACAAACAGTGATGCATCTTTTTTTTTTATAAAACTGGCCTGAGCTTTAGTGTCTTAAAGTCTGTTTATGAGTCTGCTGTGTGTTTTGCTCCGCATTTTTTTTCTTTGAGTTTGTGTTTTTTCGCTTGTCTGTTTCCGACCTCCTTATCCATGATGTCACAGACTCTCTCTCCAACACACCTTATAAAGGAGGCTCGACTGTCCTCTCTCTCCCTGTAGATTACAGGATCAATTTTTTAAATGATCTATGCTCAACCCCTGATCTTATGATCGTTAAGCTGTGTATAAGTGCACCGAAGATGGTTTTGACATTGGAACCATGCCCATGATTCAGAAAGTGTGGGAGAAGAAGAGGCGTTAAATTCCAGCTATAAAAAGAATAATACAAATAAAACTTAATGCCGTGTTTCCCTGTAGCGCATGAGAAGTGGTCAGTAAACCCTTCACACAATTGCAGGACGAACAGGTAAGGGAGGGTAGTACAAGTTGAGATTGTCCGTTAGTTAATCAATTAAGGATGGTGTCACATTCTCCAGGATACACAAATAAATATAAATGCTATAGATATAGATATAAATCCTATAGATACAAATATAGATGCTATAATGACTTGCCAAATTGTTTTATTTCAGTCGGTGCACTGTGGTGTGTGAAACACTCATAGGCTTTGGTATTTTTGTAAATGCGACACAACTTATCATTTGACAGACAAAGTATTGTGAATGTCAAGAAATACCATGACACCATATTGCCTACCACTGCTATGAAGGTTCTTAAATCCACCCATATGCTGAATGTAAGTAGGTAGTTGATCTATGAGCGTAGCCCTGTGGGGGAAACTGGACCACTGCCTTTGTTTGCTGTTGCTCTCTGTTTCTAATTTCCTTCTTCTGGTCAAGCATGTTTCTTGACTTAATTCCAATTTCTTTTCTTGAGAGGAAGGCCGAAGGAAACTTTGTATATGTTGAGACCTTTGTTCATTTTCAGCAGCTGATATATATAATCAACAGGAAGTAAAATCAAATTGGATTTATTCCTCACTAATTACTACTAACTTAATACGTAAGTCTCAGGCCGGAGCCCTAGGTCTCTGGATCCAGATATCCAAATTCATTTGCGTCTACCTGATAGTGCTGGTCAGAGGGAGGGCTAATTGCAGAGGTGTGTTGGTGCTCAGGATGTGCAGCTTACCTCGAGGCCATGGTGTATTTGAAGTCAGGATGACTGAGGTGCTTTAAGGAGGGATGACGAAGCAGAAGGCCATCTTTATCTGAGGATACGTGCCCTTTTCACGCATACTTTTGGGCAAACTTAACTTGACTCCTCTTTTACATGAATAGGCAATGGATTAAACGTGCCAAACTAGGTGTACCACATTGCAGTGGATATTATAACCACCGAAGAATTTGAGAGGACAAGCAGGGTCTGAGAAGAATATGCAAACTGGCCCAAGTCGCGAGGGGCTGAATGATTTGACTGCTGGTGAAACGGAGCCATTTGAATTTTGTGAATGTTATGTTGATGCTGCAGATGGGCTAAACCGTTATATAGGACCACAGGAAAACATGTAGTTTTTTTTGGAATAATATCTTATGGCTGATTTGTTTGAAATAGCATCTATGTGCCATTATGAATGAGCCAACAACAAATTTTTTTTTCAGTTTGGCCATTCACACAGCCATGCATTTGCTGCTGAATTTTGATTGACCGTTGGTGGCTATTTTGGTGAAGCAGGGAAATGGAACTGTGTAAGATGTAAACAGATATAGCCTAGTGTAAGCCTACCAGATTTGAAAAAAAAAAATAGCTTAAGCAATTCCTGAGATATTGGAATGTGTCCCGATGCAGCATCAGCTGTTATAATTTTAGCGAAACAGTTATTGCCCAAAAAAGGGCTATGTGGAACATTTTCAGACGTTCAAAATATTTGCAGTGGTAGTGTTTTAACCTTATTTAAAACATGGCTAGCTAAGTTGCAAATAAATTAGCAGCTGTTAGACACTGTTAGTAGTAGCATGGCCAAAGCTTGAATATGTCATTATTATACTGAAGACACCATAAAAAAAGGACAGAAATACCAGTGGTTTTACTGTACTGTTGTAAAGTAATCAGCACCTCAATATTTCTAAATGTAATTGGATCTAATTGGATTTACTGGACTGAATTAAAACCTTAACACTGATTAGAACAACCACAGGCATTCTGAGTGGGCTCTAGGAAACTTTTCAAGACAGGAGATCCTAGATCAACTTTCATACAGTGGCATTCAATATGGGAAGCACTGTCCAGCATGCTTTGGAGTCAGTCCTGATAAGAAAGAGATACCTGCCCCATGTTCCGCCCCGTGATCAGTTTTAACTGGATTTCATCTTTATGGTTCATTAACCATAAAGATGGAAGGGATCATTAACAGAAATGCCGCTGACTTGTTACCCTTAGCACCAAGTTACTTTGTTTCTAATGGGAATACAGACACCCACTAATGTTAATACATTGGTAATCTAGCAGTGTGTAGCAAATCAATATTTTATCTCATTTTATCGTGAAATTAGTTATAGAATAGAGATAAGCATGTGACTGTCGTGTTGTTTGTTTTATATTTTGATATAAAAATGTGTGAGATATACTGCATAGACAGATGGATGGAAAAATAGATGGTTTGCCAACCCTGAACGATATTGTAAATTTAAAAAAATGCAGTGAAAAACAATTGTTTTAAAACAAGCAGAAAAAGTCAAATAATTGTCAAAAGTAATTGAATGAGATGACAGCATAATGGGCTGATATCTAATCAGCCAATGTTTAAGCAGCTTCTAAACTGCAGTTATTGTTCAAATGCTTGGCCGTCCTTTACCATGTATATCATGGTTCATGTAAATTATCGCAGTAGTGATATCTTCATATGGCCCACACCTAATCAGAGGTGTAGTCTGTAACAGAGGGACTGGCTCTCGTACTTTCTCTGTGCTGCCTTTGCCATGCAGAGGGAAGAGCGAGGCCTGGAGGCAGCCATGTCCTCGACGCTGAGTCTGCTTAGTAACAGAAACCTGAGGGAAATGTGGGCTAACCTTTTAACAGGCCTGCTGCATCCTCTCTCTCTCTCTGTCTCTCTCTGTCTCTCTCTCTCTCTCACGCGCTCATCTCAAAAAGCCCCTGGAGTTAAATTTATTGTCCTCAAGCTTTAATGGGCCAGCTACACACAAAGGCACAAGAAGACCCTAAACATACAAACAAATGTATAGAAAGAGAGGGAGGCGCCGGATGCAAACACCAAAGCTGCATCCCAGCCCACTCCCTTCTGTGCTGTACGTGCTGCATCACTAAATGTGTTTCTTATGTTTGTGTACTGTTTAACTATTTAGAGCGGTAGTATGCAATTTGGGACGCTGCTGCACATTAATGCCAAGTGCTCGGGCGATTCCCAGCCATTCTGTGCCTGTGATTATCGCACATGAGCCTCACTGACCTGGAAGTGAAGTTGCTATGGACAACACATCATCCTCTGAGCTCTGCACAGCCTCTCTGTCGGCCCATTTCTCATTGGCTAGCCTCTGGACTCACTGCAGCCGTGTCCATAAGTGCTTTTAGAGGTTCCCTTGCACATTCAGTTACACACAAACACACACACACACACACACACACACACACACATGCACAGAGCCTCAGAGAAGCAGTGTACCGCAGCTCGCAGGCATGCTTCAATTAATTCCACAACAATAGTAACTCTGCTTCACAGTTGTGTTGCTCTGGTACATTTAGATTGTGTTTGATTATGAGTTTTTTTTTTGGTTTTGTTTTGTTTTTTTGGGTTTTTTTTCATTATCTGATAATACTTCACAAGCCCTCAGGTAGTGCGCTGTTTTCCCACGACAGATTAAACCAGAATAAGTTGATAAAATTATAGTCGTTCATCTTGTATATGCGGGGGAAAAAGCAAATAACGTCGATGTAGTTTGTCGTGTTTTTATGAATGGTGAAAGTGACATATCTAAGTCAGCTAAGTAAGTAGTTTATGTCCCTTTAGCAGAATCTTCACTTAGAAATAATACTTATTACGTAAATACCAATCCACTCATCAAGTTGGAAGCATGGTGTTGTCCAAAATGTCTTGGTATTCTGCAGCATTAAGATTGATCCTCACTGGAAGTAAGGGGCCTAGCCCTAACCCTGAAAACCAGGTGTGTCCCAACACTTTTGTCATTAAAGTGGAGCTTGATAAGATGGATAAAATGCAGAGTTTGTAACTGCAGACGCATGGCCAATTAAAATGCAACTGACAAAACCCCAGTAAAAATGAGACGCTCTATGTGCGCTTCTGAATCTGATTCCATTGGACGTGGTGTATAAAACTAAAAAAAAATGGGAATCTTCATGGCATTCTAGGCCTATTTTAAATGATCACAGGGAACTAATGTCTGTAATTTTAGTTCATTCTCATCTCATGGAATAATCATTTATTGAAGACTGTATCATGAGCAAAAAATTGATGGTCAGTTGACATATTTTATTGATTTACGAACTTTAAATAAATACACATCTTCTGTATTTTTATTTGCTGAATTGTAACATATTGTATAAAGGGTAAAAATATAAAATGTGCCCATGCAAAAGTTTTGGCATTTGTTATGTATTTTATGTTGAGTTTTTGTTGTTAAATGCAGCAAATAAATAGAAACTGCTATAAAAATGCATCATTTAAGTTTATTCTTTGTGAAGTCTGTGTTAACGTATTTCCACTTAAAAAATGGTTTTACTAGGTGTATTAAACCTGAAGTGAGTAACTGACATTGATTTACTATTACGTACATTATCTAATATTTGCTCTACAATTTTGCATGGTATTGTGTTTATTGGTTTTAGGTGGAATTACGTGTTGCATCTATGTATTATTCTCTTAGATTTAAGCGTCGCTTTCCACACAAAGAGCAGTTTGTGCATAAATGTAGATTGACTGAGCTAGAAAACACATGTTCAACCGAAGGACCCCACACTCTGGGGTGAATTTGGAGAGCTAATTCTGCATGTTGTGCCAGCCATAGTACATTAAATGAGAGGAGGTGCCTGTTTCCTTCTTGCTGACAGCGTTCAGTCTAACACTGTAAAGTCATTCTGGCCACGTTGAATATTTCCCTGAGAAATTTTCCACAAAAGCCTGGTGGGCTCTTTAATTACAGGCTCCCTGAAAGCACCATAGTTGAGGCATGTTGCTGATGTTAGGGTAGCTCTTTATTTTATTACAGTCTGTGGCTCAGGCAGATGGATCAGTTCAAAGGGTCATGAAGAATGCCTCGACGTAACGTTTGCCCCGAGGTGCGTTTGCCCCAATGCTGGGGTTAACACAGTGTGGCGGTGAAGAGTGTTAAACCACTTCCTCCAAAGCAATTCATCACCACACATCATGACAGAGGCAACTCTTACAGTCCCTTTGTCACTTTCAAGCTGAACTTAGCTCTGTATGTTCTGGAATTTACAGGACACTTCTATTTAATTTTGACACCATCAAAAATATCTTATAAAGTTACACTATTAGGTTTTTGTTTTTTAGGGCCGCTTGAAACCAGCTGCCCTTTAAAAGATACAAACGTCGCAGTAAAATTATGTTAAAACTTAAAATAGTAAGTAACCGGGCTGCCTCAAACTGTGAGACGCCTGAAAATCGAATAGTAATAGTAAATTACTCAAAATGTTGAGGTTATAAGCTTTTAAAGTTAAACATCTGTTTTATTTTTAACCGTGTAACTCCTACAGTCCCTTTGTCACTTTCAGACTGAAATGAACTCTATCCGTTCTCGAATTCACACTTAAAATGAATTTAGTGTATTTTTGTTAGTTTCTTATTATCACCATTAAAAATATCGGATAGAGTTTTTGTAACCAAAATTTTAAGGTTACAAACTTTTAAAGTTAAAACACCTGTTTTAGTTTTTACAGGGCATGTTGTGAATAAAAGCTTGTTTAATTAAAAAGAGGATGATGATAATATGTAAACAACTGAAGAAGAAAGGAGGTTGGAAATTACAAGAAGATGATTGGAACTTTCTCTCTCTCTCTCTCTCTCTCTCTCTCTCTCTCTCTCTCTCTCTCTCTCTCGTGCCCTCTGTTTTTCCTTTCTTTCCTCTGCTGATGTTTCACCTAACCTTTCACCTTTCTCTAAACTGACCCCAACAAAGGCTCTCACAGAAAAAAGACTAATAAATGAGGCCACGCCCCCTGCTGTCAGTCACCCTATCAGCTAACTAATCACAGAGAGTTTAGGGTCTGACCTCATGAATAATTAGTCAGAACAGCAGGGGTAGTGTGGGTCCCTTTCTTTTGTTTTTCTTTCTTTCTTTTTTGTTGTTTTGGGCCCAGGTGCGTAACTGAGGAGGTTAACAGAGGAAGACGGCCAGGCTGGGCTGGTGGGCCGGGGTGGGTTGGGAGGGCTTTGAATAGTGATATGAATCTTTTGCGAGGTATTCTTTGTGCTTGGAGCACACGGGGCAATTCCGATGAGAATTTTTTTTTTGGATCAAATCTCTTCATTTCATTCCTTATACTGCACAGTATAATCGTCTGCAAAAGTTTGGGCACACCTGGTCATATTTAATTTCCAGTATTTTATGGGGGGGTTGTTTCCACTGCGTTGAACAAAATAGTAAAAAAATAAAAGATTATCAACATAGTATGTCATCCTCTTGTCAAGCCCTGATGTGGGGAAAAAAAAGCTTTGTTGAGAGTAAAGATCAAGTGGAGATGAGTAGTAGGAATCCGAAGTGGAGAGCTTCAGTCTTTCAGCTCTTGCTGTTGGGCCTGTGATCTCCGTCTGTGTTTTGACTGGGTCTAGACGAAGATAAACAACAGGGTTTTGGTTAAACACTCAGGTCTACTGTGGATCCACAAGAAATTATGGCCTAACTACCCTCGCCCTTGCTGTTGTAGAACTCAGGAGAGACCCTCCTCCTCCCCCACATCCTAAAAAAGCCCCCTCCTGAAAGCACATTCATAAAACATCACAGCATGGCCACTCGCTGACATGCAGACAGGGAACACCTGTGTGGATGGGGGTTAGTGGCAGGTGTTGTCTTACGCCTGAGGAGCAACGCTGGCTTGCTTGGTTTCCTATACCTTATCGCCAGTGTTGGGGAAAGTTACCCAGAAGTATGAATGGGAAGTTACTGCTATAGTGAGATTATAGTGGGATCACTTTACATGCTCCTTGTAATAGCCAGAGTCTTCACTTTGTGCTCTCTAAAACCGACAACCCCCTTCGCTACTAACCACAGCAAACATGACTTATCCCATTCGACTGCAAGTTAATTCCCTGATTAATTTTATTGTTTATTAATATATTATCTTATTATTTTGTTATGGGACTAAGGAGTTAATATGTGGACCTACATCCAGGCCACTGCAGTTGAAGAGCTTAATTGTTTATCTCTCACAGTGGAGCCTGGGAATTTGATTTCCCTGAACATGAAGCAGACAAACCTCAAATTTGCACTCAGAAAATTAAGATTGACTTTAATTAAATGTATTTTGTCAGCAGGCTCAGTGAAATTATATCAGTTTTTTTTTTTTTTTTATCTGGTTAGTTAAAAGTCATTACATGGACTATATTAGACAAGTAATATAAATATGCTATAATATTAGGTCAGAAGTCCAGTCCACCTTATTGACTGGCTCCGTGCATTTGGACATTTTTTTTTGGCATCAGAATGAATAGAGAAAATCTCTTTATTTCTACTGAAAAGAAAACCCTAAATCTTTGAATATGAATGTACAGTCATTTACATATTTAAGCACACCCCGGAATAAAAGAGCACAGTAAGCCTGGTAAAGTCGACGTTTTTTTCTGCCTCTTAGCAGTCTCGCTGCCCTACTTTTTTGCCTCCGAGTCGCTCTGCTTCTGAGTTTGACAGTACTTTTAATGTTTAATGCCCTTTGATTTTCACTGGAGACACATCAAGGCTCTCCACGAGGCTTGTCGAAGAGATGCTCGGGCGTGATGGAAAAGCAAACTGCAGCCTCCTTACACACACACACACCACAAAGAGAAGGTCGTGAGGAGAGAAATTCTCACCACTGGAAGAAAAAGAGAAGGTTATTGCCATGCCATGCTGTTTTGGTTACTCCGAAGACACACCTCTTTATTCCCTCTCTCTGTACTTTCTTTGTTGTGGTATTTTGGGGGTTTTTTTCCGCCTAATTAAATGTAGTAGGGTCCTAATCTCGGCAGTTTTAAACTGGCATATATTTTCCTGCTGCAGTGTCAGATTTTGATCAGATATAAGGACTAGGAGAAATACCTGCTAGTGAAAGTAAAAGCATTCTGACACATTTTGGAACTGTACTGCTTCACTAATACCTCTAAGTTTTGCAAATGCTTTGAGGGCAAGATGATTATCATACCACGGACAGATTAGTCATATGACTGCGTGTGCATGTATCAGAAGACAAGTCTCTTCACGTAGCCACAGGTTTCTGTGACCAACGCCAGACGTTCCGTTATCCATGCTGCTGGGGATGTGGGACCTGCTTCCTCTGGGCATGTTGGTTCCTGTAAAATGCCGTCTGAGACTTTGGGGTTTTTCAGAATTAGAGGCTAGGGAAATCGTTGGTGGTCTGTGTGGCTTTTTTTTTTTTTCAAACCCAAAAGCCTGAGGTCCCTGTGCTATTTTTAGGTAACAGTGTATAAACCAACTTGCTGTACTTGCATTATACGTACACTATAAGGACAAAAGTATTGGGACGCTTGACCATTACACCAACAGGGACTTTAATGACATTGCATTTAAATTCATAGACTTGGATAATATGGATTCGGTCCTCCCTTTGCTATAACACTATTCTTGGAAGGCCTTTCACAAGATTTGGGAGTTTCTGTGGGAATTTGTGCCCATTCGCTCTGTAGGCCATTTATAAGATCAGGCACTGATGTTGGACGAGAAGGCCTGGTTCGCAATTTCCGTTCCAGTTGATCCCAAATATGTTGGATGGGGTTGAGGTCAGGGCTCTGTGGGGGCCAGTCAAGTTCTTCCACACCGAACTCATCCAACCATGTCTTTATGGAGCTTGCTTTGTGTATGGCGTTTTCCAAATTGTCTTGGCTGAAGCATTAAGATCACCCTTCACTGGAAGTAAGTGGCCTAGCTCAAAAAACAGGCGTGTCCCAATACAACTAAAGGTTCAGTTAGGTCTAAGTAGGGGTGGGTGATATGATTATTGGTGGGTAAATAATCATTATTGGCATAAAATATTTCCTGAGCCTTTATAATGGATACCATCTAGTATTGGCTTGCTTCCAATAAAGTATTATTCAGTAATTCCCTGCCTTTTTACTCAAAAAGGGTCTTGGATAAGGTGGCATAATGTAATAGTGATCTAGATGGCAAGGATGAATCCCAAAGATGCTTATAGGCCATGAGTGTATAATTGGTCCAGCATCATTTGATAGTGTAATAGTGCATCACAGTATGTGAAATGGGCAATAAAATACAAATAAAATGCTCTCATAGCATTTGGTAGCATTATTTAAACCTCAAACCATCAAAATGTCAAGTAACCTGACATAATGTGACAGGCAACCCAAAATCCATTGGCACCTCATTCTTTATTCTGATACAAGGGCTTTTAGGCTGGGTGTTGCTCTAGAAATGTGGCTCATAATAAAAAATGGATGACCCAAGCCATTTCCCTGCTGTACGTCATCGCTGTTATTCACTTAGGACGCTGTGCCGTTTTAGACTTGCGCTCCAAAATAATCCCAGCCATTGTCTTATTTTGTTCAATTTATTTTTTGTTTTAAAGGTAAAGGGGGAGCAGGAGTCATGCAGAAATCATGATGTTTTTTTTATACAAGATTTTCTTAGAAGTCTTGTCACTGCCTTTGCATATTGAAACATGGAATTTTGAATCCCACTCTTTTAAAAATGGCTATAACAGAAGGCTGTCTGTATAGAAAAATGACATATAATAACACACTATTGACTATTGTTTCTGCAGAACAGCCCAGTAGTTTTAAATCAACTATATTTGGCAGTGCTTTTGGCTTATTATATCACTGGCTGTTCTTTTTTATCGAACAAAGCCAAACTGCAACGCTTGACAGCTTTAAAATATGCCTGGACTCCTTCGTTCCCTCAGTGGGCCACACCCCGTGCTCTAAAAGAGGGGGGATGGACAGGAACTTTCAGCCTAAATAATGAATAGGTCATCCTCCTGGAGGCCCTTAGCTGCCTCTGCAATGCAGGTAGCTTCAGAGAAATCAGGGTCAGAGAAATAAAGCACCAAACCTTGACTTTTCCCTGCTCAAGAATGCTGAGTGTGCATTTCATAAACCCACTCTGTCCCCCGGTGCCTGTCACAAATTTTGGGCCGAAGAAGATGATGATGATGGTGTCCCCAGTCTCCGGTCATGGATGAGCACAGTTCAGCGGCTTTTCACTGAGATCAGTCCCCGGAGACAAGCTGTTGGCTGCTGTGCTGTCAGACACCTCTTTTTAAACATGCAGTATTTAGCAGCTCCAGAGTCGGACAAAGACAAAGGCAGAAGCATTCCTGAACCTCAGGCAGTTCCACTGCTTCTTCGGTTTACATCTTTAGCCAGTATACTCTAGAAGTCAGTAATAACCAAAACTGTTTCTGTAAATGCTCCCTCAAAACTTTTCTCAACCTACCCAAACTGTATCCAGCTTATTATTAAGGTGGTGCAGTCTTGCTGATGTGGTTTAAGACTGAGTATGACTTACCCTGGCTATGAAAATAACAATTACCAAACTTAAACTACATAAACTACAGGGTTTATATCCACAAACCAGTCAGAGCGCTGATCTAGAATCAGTTCATGTGGCACAGCCATCGAAAATGTGGAGGAATCTGATCAAAAATCAGTCCCCTCCATTCGTGGTGATGTTTCGTAGCTCACGGTACATTTTGGTGACATATTTACAGAAAGGATTTGGGTCGTCTAGTGCAGCGTTTCTCAAACGTCTTTGTCCTGGGACCCAGTCGTGTCAGGCTTCAGGGCTGCAAGGACCTGTATAGGCCTGTGCCCCATAGGTGTGTACCCTAATACATAAATACACTTTAAAGATAAACACATAGGCCTACCACACTGATTGTACAGTCCCATCACGAACCGGAAAGAGAGCATGCACCCGAGAGAACTGGATGGGCCTGTTTCAGTAAGATCCACACCCTCATCAGCCAGAGTGTTTTACCCCACTGGGAAAGCACTAGGCCACAGCTAGCAGGGTTAGGGTTAGGGCTAGAGTTAGGGCTAGGGTTAGGGTTAGGGCTAGGGTTAGGGTTAAGGCTAGAGTTAGGGCTAGGGTTAGGGTTAGGGCTAGAGTTAGGGCTAGGGTTAGGGTTAGGGCTAGAGTTAGGGCTAGGGCTAGAGTTAGGGCTAGGGTTAGGGTTAGGCTCGCGAGACCTTACATTTAGACCCATTTGGCCAGCGCCAAAAATGAGTTTGACACCCCTGTTCTACAATGTTTAAACAAGGGGCGGGGCATGAAGTGAAGAGGGTGGGGCATGAAGTCAAGGGGGCAGGGTGTGGCCCGCAGTGACAGAAGCGCTGAGAACAGACCTGATCTGACTGAATCAGGGCTCCGCCGACCGGCAGTAACCTTATGGACCAGCTCCAGCCCGCAACCCATGAGAAACCAGGTTCTAGTGTAAGCATTGTTAGACATGTAGGTCCAACACTAAAGTGAAGTGCAGTGCAATGTTCAGGATAATAGACTACATTTGAAGTAAGGGGAAAATTGTCAAATTGTCAAAATTGTCAATGTTAATTTTATTTTATTTTATTTTTTTTTACAAATTTAGAATACACTGAAGTGGTGCATGTGTCTTATCAACATGAACACTTGTTAAAATGATGATGCTGGACAATTTTGGTACTAGGATGTCTTGCCTAGTTCACAGGCATCGCAAAAGTCTGGCGGGCGGACCAGACACGTGAAAAGAGCGCGGTTCAAGGATGTGCGCTGTTACCTAATGGAGCTTATGCAGATTTCTCATCACAGAGATCGTCTGGTGGAGAATCTATGATCTGGGAGTCCAGCCACCAGTGGAGATTAGGGCTGGAAAAACTGTGGGCCATCCTCATGTCAGCAAAAATCAACCCAAATTATAGAACTGTTTCAGCCATCTCTAATATTGAATCAGGTCCGTTTAATGTTAGCACTAAAAAATGACAAAATTCCAGCAAAATATCCCGTCATTAAGTTCATGATGGCGCTCTGAGCTTAGAAGATTAGGATTTCAAACTGCATGTATTACATAATTACCATAGATTACTGCAGTTGTGCACCTTACAACATTATGAAATGGCCTGACCCTAACCTGGTCTTTCAGGACAGGGCTGCTGCAGTGTTTGCAGCACTTTTTTTCGGGGTTTATGCTCACTTGATGATACGATATCCCTGATGATACGGTGGAACTTTGACCTGCTCATTGTCCCGCCTGATGAGACGCCAAAAAGGTCTATGATGGTCCAGTGTAACACTTCAGTTGTTAAGGCCTTTACACATAATCAAGATTATTTATTCCATTTACATTTAGATTTGCAGCATTTGGCAGCCACCGAAAATTATTTTCAACATGTGCATAGCTGATGATGCGTGGCACATAAACAGTTTTTCAGATGCACAAAATTGTTTTGTTATTCAGCCTCTGAACAAGGGCTGAATGATAAGGAGAAAATATCTATTCATGTGTTTTCTATAAATTAAGCTCCAGTGGCACCTTGCATATAATATCTTGGTTTAACGTCTGGCTTTAGGTGTTCCCTTTACCTTCAGTGCGCTGTGCAAAATCTAAAGATAGTGTTTAAGGCCAAAAGTTTAGGTAGAAAGTTAAAAAAAGATATGCTCAAACAGTTTCAGAATTTTCAGGAAAAAAAACTAAAATACATGTTTCCCCAATTACAAATTTGTTAAGATATGGGTGAGTAATATATACTGTAACGCAATAGTGCCCGCGAATTGTGAAAAACCACAAAATTTGTGAAGTGTTAAAAGAAAATGCCTAAAAATGCCTACTTATATAGTGTAAACCCTAAACATGCTCCCAGATATGCTCCCAAAACACTTTAATTTCATTTTAAACTGACTTTTTGGCAAAAACACGATTCGAAAAACGATGAGAACTATTCGAATATTATTCGAAAATCGACCCCCTCCCCCATGCACGCAAACACATTTACGTTATTTAGCAGACGCTTTTATCCAAAGCGACTCCCATTCCCTAACGACAGGGGACAGTCTCCCTGGAGCAACTTGGGGTTAAGGGTCTTGTTCAGGGACCCAGTGGTGGTAAGCTGAGGGTAGGATTCAAACCCATGACCTCTTGGTCCAGAGGCAAGTATCCTACCCACTGAGCTACCAGCAAACACGATGACAGAGACAGGTATTTTTCCACAAACTGTTTAATCACACGACACCGTCGTTGAACATAATAGTGATGTACTTACCTTCCAAATCACAGTACAGTAAATGAACATCTTCACTGAGGAACTCACCTATGAGATGGCCTCACCCCCCAGAACCACGCCGAGCTGGTAAAGAAAGTCCAGGCCGTTATAGTTCACGACCGATCGCCTCCCCATAGTCAGTTAGATGCCGGCCCGGTAGATCCGCTCTGACGCGGCCCTGCGCCGCACGGTAAAGTGCAGTTTTCTTCTTCTGTTATTTTAGAGTAGCCTATGGGCTAAGTAGGCCTAGTCTACCGTGCCTTTAGGGAGTTTGAGTGTTAGCGACACCTTCAGGATGAATTAATGCGTTACATGAAATATTGGTTAGGAAACGTCTTCATTTCTGTTGGGTCCCTTATGTGAGATATGGCTAAAATGGTATTCGAAATAACTATTCCATATTCGAACGTATATCGAATATTCGAGTATTCTAAAATCATGTCTCATCCCTACTTATTACATTGCCCTTAAATAATGTAAAGGTAAACCCGTATCCATACTGTACAGTATACACTGAACTCCTGCAGTGCTAGAATGTAAATATCGATGTTATCCCTTTATAAACTGTACTGTAATTCATGCACGCGCGTTTTCTTTGGCATGCGCTGTTGTTTTCTTTGGTAAATACAGTGATAATTTCATTTACAGTAATAAGACAACAGGGCTTTAAGAATCAGCAGCAAGGAGAAATGAATAACGCTCTCAGATTGGCTACTTTAAAACCTCCCGCCTCTGAGTACAGCGGTATTTCACCATCCCAAGACGCGCTTTCTTTGTGACGGTACCAAAAAATTTGTACAGTTATATTTTATATAGAAATGAAGCTGAATTTACGTAAATATTTATTGCCACGAAAAAAGCAAAAAAAAAAAAAAATGCCAGGGAAATTTGCGGGGGTTTCCGCAAAAACAATTATAATTAATAGGTTTTAAGAAAAAATCTGCGAACGACTGAGGCCGCGAACTCTGGACCGTGAATTCGTGGGGGTTTACTGTATTATTTGTTCAAAAGATGTGAACTAATAGTGTGTCCACTGCAAAGGGTTTTTTGTCATTTGATCACAAGGTCTCTGAATGTATCGCTGAAGATGGTAAGATCAAGGGTTAGAGGCCTGTGTTAGACTACATTACACTGGCATTTGGCATTAAAAACATCCAGTGGCCCAGTTTTGGTGCTTATGTTTCTCTGTTCTGAACATTAGAGTGTTTCCCTTGCTTGAATGCATGAGTTGTTTCTTAATGAGCTGGTCAGTTGCGTCCAGTGTGGTGAGAGCCGAGAATGCATTAAAACATGCAGTGTGGGAAGAATACGACTAAGAGAATAAGAATAAGTTAGTCTGCAAAGCCCAAATAAAGTGTTACATGTTTGTAAATACACTCAGTACAACCTCCACACACACACACACACACACACACACACACACACACACACCAACTCTCAGGATGCTGGGAAGGGTTAACTGAGAGGTAGACCCTCGATGTGCTGAGGTTTGGCAGTCTTCCCAGACGGAATATAGCCACGTTCCACAAGCAGTGCGAGGTGCGTGTGCGTGTGTATGTGTGTATGTATGATGTGTGTGTGTGTGTGTGTGTGTGTGTGTGTGTGTGTCATTACTTCTAAAGCCCCTCTCCCACTTCCTCTCTCCTCTCAAACACCCACCAAACCAAAACCGCAGGCTGTGCTCAGGTCGGTGGAGGAACTTGCCAAAGTGCTGTTCTTTGTGCCAGAAGGTCAAGTGAATTTTGTTAATGGGCTCTCTGATCTTTTCTCCAACACACTCATTGTTACTGGTTAGCCCTGACCAAGGTTAGATATTTATGAATGTACTTCACCCAAATGGCACGAGGACTCAGATCGTTGGACAAATATTAAATCCGTTCAGGTTTTCCCTTCTCTTACCAATAATGAAAAATTAGACTTATTTTCAAGGCAGTTTGTCATTTTAGTTGATCTGTTTCACCTGGATTTTTTTTTTTTTTTTTTTGCCAGTGACAGACACAGCTTCCCACCATCAAATTTAGCCTGTATTTGACCTCGCTGATAGGAAGTATGAAAGCCAGGGAAGTTCATCATAGGGCAGGCATACAAACAAACACACTTAAACACACACGGTCACACCTTGGGACAGTTTAGCATCTCCAGTTCAATTGATGTGCATGTTTTTGGATTGCGGGAGGACCCTCAGCCACCCAGGCTGGGAATCAAACCCAGGACCTTTTTGCTGTGTTGTGACAGTGCTACCCAGTGCTATTGTGTTGGTGTAAATATTATTGAGATACGGGAAGCTAGTTATCCCTGGGCTTCGAAATGCCTTAAAGGGGAATTCCACCAATTTTTCGACATTTCTGCACATTTCTTCCCTGTGATGTAAACGAGTTGGTCCATTGATTCAAACGTGTTCAAGCTTGGAACATGCGAGGCAGGTACTTCAATGCCACTATTGGTTACTTTACATTAAGTACTGGTTAAGCTCACCATTGCCTTCTTGCTTTCTAAACAATTCGCTTTATCACAACTGATGTGTCTCAGGTTCATTTGTTTTGACTTTTTATCCTTGTTGCGGACTGCTGTACTGGCCTTGGCCTTGGTTGAGAGACAACAGCAATAGACTGCAGAACCAAACATCAAGGATCAACTCTCTTGGTTCCGTCGTGCAGAAAAAAATCAAATAATAATACACTTTTGGACAAGAAATGACTGGAGAGTCAGATGTCTGGTTACTCGAGGCCAACTGAAATGGCTACACTAATTCAAAAGGACTGTTTCCTTTGTGATTCACCCACTATACAAATATTCCGCAGTTTAATCTTATTGCCTTTCAAACTGTATGCGCTGACATGCAGAAGCAAAGTATAAATGGACTGCAATGTATGCTGGCCACCGCGGCACCCAGTATTGTGGCATATAATAATCAGCACAAAGAGAAACGAATCCCTGTGTGCTTTGGTGACTGAGGGGGTACGCCACCGTCATGAGAAGAACAGACAGAGCAGCCGGCGTTTGACTGCGGAGATGCAAGAGTGGGGTCTGTCACATGGTGCGAGAGCGAGGAAAAACACAGAGGACAGACTTGGCCGACTGAGACAACAGAGGGAATAGTCATAATTAAGACATGAGGGAGTCTGTGTAGTTGTGTGGGTGTGTTAGGGAGACAGAGAGAGAGAGGAAGAATGCACCGATACGGAATTGCTTTTTGAAATTTTACTGTCAATGATAATTCAATTTTATTTATAAAGAACTAATTACATTTACATTTACAGCATTTACCTGACACTCTTATCCAGAGCGACGTACATCAGTCCTCAAGTAGTCCACATCGGTTCCTTAAACCTGTAAAGCCATATCAAAATCACTGCAGGCGAAGTCAAAGAAAAGTCAGAAGTTAAGGCAAAAGTAAGGAAGGCATGGAGATAAAAGTTGGGTTTTTTTTTTGTGACAACTCTGGGTCCAAGCCCCTAGTGAGCCAAGGGCGACAGAGGAGAGGAAAAACTTAATCATCTGGAGGAAGAAACCTCGGGAGGAACCAAGACTCAAAAGAAGTATCTGCAAAATAAAAACTTTGCAGATTAAAAAAAAAAAAACCCTTTATAACTAAAAATGGAAGATACAGTGTCTAAGTAATTTTGGAACTCGTCTATTGGTCCATTTACTATGAAATTTGGACACAATGTAAATGCTTTAAAGAAACTATTAATGCTGGGCAACGATTAAAAATAGGAATCGCAACTAATCGCATGGTTTTCTGTCATTCATTGCAGAAAAACATGCAATTGATCGTGATTACAATTTTTAGTCGTCGCCCTGCATTAATTATTCTTTTTAATACACAAAATTAAATCATTTTTTTTAAATGAGTAGTGTATTGCGCACTTTTATTTTTAAAGTACTGCTATAAGAACAAAACTGCAATAACATTTGGTTTGCAAACACTTTAAACAAATGAACTTTTTAACAGCAGTTTTTCCTTTAACACAGTTGCGCAGTTACAGTATTTCTTTTAAATCTCAACTTATATGTTCAAAAGTGATGGCCCCCACGAAAACCAGCCGACTTGTAAAGGATTAAAAAAAAACAGTGTTAATAAAATAATTGTCTGTGTTAAGTAAATAACGCATTAACGTGATAATAACGCATTAACGTGCCCTAGTAATTATATATCACTTTTTTTTTTAAACCAGCAAAAAGAGACACAAGATTTTGCCAAACCTTGCAGGTATACATTAGAAGTTTAGCACAAGGACTTCCACTCTTTAATGGGTGAATTATATGTCAGCTGTCCTTATATCACACTCCCCAGAGAGCCAGAGAAAGAAAGTGGGTATATACATGTGTGTGAGAGCGAGTGAGAGAGAGAGAGGGGAAAAAAAGCAAAGAATGAAAGTGAGTACTGAAAATAGCCTCAAAACATGAGCAAAAGAGCATGTGTCCTCTCCAAGGGTCAGATTGGAGGCACATCACAGTGTGTGGTGGGTTAATACAGTTCGGCATTTACTGAACGATTGCGGAAATGTTTGTTTTGGGGTTTTGGTTCTTTGGCGTGATGCTGCTGTCGGTTTGGTTTGCGTAAATGATGAGAGGGAGAAAACCAATGCATCAGAAATCCTGAAATTGAGCCACGAGCCATAACTCACTGAGGAAAATCTGGTCTTCTGGTTGAAGGCTGGGAAAGTTTTACTCGTCCAATTTTAGCCCCGTAATAACAAACACATGGTCGGGAGATTGGAGCGGCTGGTGGAAAAGCAACACGGTTATGTAAGAGCTCTCCACTGACAGCTTGTTTTCCTCTGAGAAAGTGCTCGCCCACAGGGACCCAACCACGTCCGAAAACACTTCGGCGCATTTTACATGCGGGAGCATCACAGCTGACCTACAAATGCTCCGCCCACAAATGCGTCATTTTACGAGTTACTGTAATCAGCTATTTTACTGTGTGTTACTGGCTTTAGTTATTTTTTCGGGTATGCATATAAATGGTCACGCAATTTATTTTGTCTCATGATGCTGGTTGACCTAAAATGTTGAGTTTCTAAAAGTAACAATAAGTAGCATTTTACGGTTTTCCTCAGTTGCTACAGTGCGTTCCTCAGAACAGAATTGAAATTCTCAAAACTGCTTGTTCAGTTTCCACATCTTCTAGTCACTTGCGCACATAGTAACTAAATAACAATTTATTGTTTATGTAAGTACACTAACTCAGACTCTTATGTGCAACTGGCAGATGTATCATACATCATCGGTTGCTTATGTCATGATGATCAAAATACATTATTAGTGCATGGTCTGTTACCATACAAACATTAAAATATTGTTCTTGAATGAATCTCCCACGATCAGTGATGTGTAATCAGTGCTTTCCTGCCCTTGTCATTCGGATGTTTTGCAGAGTTTACACCAGACAATGCTTATAGAATGCAAATGTCACATTGACAACCTGACTAAACATTTTGAATGTCTTGTCCATAAACCATGACTCATGGACTTGGGCTTCTTATGGCAATGTCGTGTTCATTGACGTAAGGATTTGCTTCTGAGAGATGGACTAAGGATTCTCAACAGGTTACTTGCTTTTGCAGGTAATCCATGGTGTTTTGCTGTTTTTGCACTAAATGTTCTTAGAAATGCACTCACTGTTTTGCAAATGTTAAGGATGATGTAAGAAATGCACCAAAGCAACCAAAAAAAAAACTGTAATGGACAAGTACTGTTTATTAGCCAAATGTAAACTTATTAAGAAAAATAAAAGTTACTTTGACTTTTTTATAGCACGTTAAACTCGTTAACTAAATACAAATTGTTCACTAACATCTTAAGGCAGATACCATATGTAAATTTTATCCCTGCTTATAAAATCAGCTGACTTGCAGTGTTCGTTTGTTCTGAAGAGAAAAAGAAATGGAAGAAACATTGTTCTACCATTCAGCATTTAAAAATCGTCTTATCTCTTTGTGTTCTCTCTGTCCAGGTCTTGGGAAAATAGTGTCAGTGGGTAAGTTGTGTGTTTTAGAAATGTAGCTGTTGGTGTTAGCAGTGTAGGTGCTAGCACAACTAGAGTAGCACAAAAGGGTGTGTGTGTGTGAAAAGTAGAGTGTGAAAAGACACTTGTGTAGTACACTATTTAAACAAAAGTATTGGGACGCCTAACCAACACACCAACAGGGACTTTAATTCATTCATTCAAATACATAGACTTTAATATGGAGTTGGGGCACATTGGGGCACAGTCATAGAAAAGGTTCTTCTCCAAACTGTGTCCACAAAGTTGGAAGCATGCCGTTGTCCAAGATGTCTTAGTCTGCTGAAGCATTCCTTTTATCCTTCACTGGAGGTCAGGGGACTAGCCCAGACCCTGAAAAACAGGTGTGTCCCAATACTTTTGTCTACATAGCGTATGTGTATGTGTGTGTGTCTGCACAATATCTTGTTATTTGATATTAACAATGCAGTCTTCACTGTATTCAAATCTGTTCAAAATATTGAAATATGCAAATGAGCCTTTGAGCATCTTGACTGGTCACCGATGTACTTTGGATAAAGGTGTTCTGGTCAAAACTGGTCAAAATAATGTAACAATGCAGGCCAGTTTTTAACTGTATATAGAAAGATTGTATTATTTAGTCTATGTATTTTGTGCCACCAGAATACTGAACCTCTGTATGAAATCTGCTTCACTCGAGCACACCAAGTGCACTGAACTTAACCTTGTGTTTGACCTGTGACCTGTGGCATGGCAAGGTCATGGTCAGATGCCTGTCTAGCCTCGGAGCTTGAGCAAAGCTGATTTCCTGCTATTGCTTATGAAATGTTTGACATTTAAAAAAAAAAAGATCAGTACTTGGCCACTGATCAACCAATCTAAAACCTATATACACACACAGTCCAGGGGATATTAATGATGCTATATTATATGTCATACTATACTAGGACATTAACAACTTCAGATTTTTTCAGATCAACAAAGTCGAGTCGACTAGTCGTTTGATGACGTCACACAGACAGCAGAGGAACACAGGTGTCCAGCACTGAGCAACTTTTATTAAAGTTCTCTGTAGCATTAACAGTCAACATGACAATTAAACAAAACAAAACAAAGGCTGATACCTCAGCGTCCTCTGGACTGGACGACTCTCTGCAGTGCTAGCGTTAGCCATGTTAGCTAGCGTTAGCCATGTTAGCTAGCGGTGCCCTTTCAGATGCCGTGCAGAACGCCGGTACTGTCACTGTACTTTAACACCGACTTGCAGATTGTGCAGGGCCCAGTTCCATGAAACAGGATTAAGGGAAGTCTGTCTTATTTCAAGGGAAAGTAAAGGAAAGTAAGCCAGACTTTCCCTTAATCCTGTTTCTTGGAACAGGACCCAGGTCACCGTGCTGTTTGTGTGTCTAGAGTGAAGTATCTCCACACATGTGATGTGTGTCTGTCTCCTACTGCCTCTGCTGCCATGTCTCTCGTCTTGCTGTGGTCTTGTGTTGAGATTCTCCTCTACGCGACAACATTACCGCCCTTTTGTGGAGGGACTATAATAATTGGTTAAGTCAAGGGGCACATGTCAGCGTGAGCCAATCAGAGGCAGAGATCGCTTTGCGTACACAAGCTTGCACACAGAAAAAGGAGAGAAAAAAAAAACACGACATGTCAACTTCTCTCAGGGGGGTATCAACTTGTGCCTCTGACGTTGACGCGTCGACTAATTGGCTGTTCTGTTAATGCCCTATATTATACTAATATGAAATTTGATTTTGTAGGAGGAACTGTAGGAGGATAAGAGGTGCCAAATAATAACAATAATAATAATAACAACAACAACACTAATAATAATAATAATAATGATAATAATAATAACAACAATAGTAATTATAAGAACAACAACAATAATAATAATAATAATAATAGTAATAATAGTAATAATAACAAAACATATGAAGACCAGTAGAAGGCAGAATGGGCTGTGCTCCAGTATATGCAGACACAAAGGTTCTGCTGTCATAGAGCATGGATCCCACTTCTTTTTCAAAGAATCCATCACTCAGACATGGTTTTTACGTCGGTGCATTCATGCATTCATTTGTGCATTCAGATATGCCCTAATTCTGCACTTTTCGCTGAGGTATCAGAGCCAGCCTTCCACTTGCTTTTTTGCTTCTATGGCTTTTTCACTTTCATGCAGTATTAACTGCAGCTATTAGTATCTCTTGCATTTCTTCCATTTACTTCTTCCATTGGCAAGCTGGAAATTTTCTCTGCTAATTTTTTCACAGCATAGAAAAGCAACCTTCAACTTGAGGAGCATTTTCTAGTGTTGTAAGTGCAAGATGCTGCCCAGTCAAAAAGTACTTAAGTAATATAAATCTGTCTGGCCAGTTCATCTGTTCTGTTTGTTAGAAAACGTTCTCTTAATTTTGGACCACTTCTGTTGTTGTGTGTATCACTGTCAGACAGTAATTTCACACACATACACACACACACACACATAAATATGAAAAAAAAAAAAAAAAAAATATATATATATATATATATATATATATACACATATTTACATATATTTACAGTAAACCCCCACTTTAACGTGGTTTCAGTGCAATGCAGATTTTTTCTGAGAACTGAACTAATAATTGTTTGCTGAAACCCCTGCACTAACCCCTGCACTTTTTTGACTTTCGGGCCTCATCCATCGTGCCCCCTTGTCCTCGTGCCTTCGTTGGACGTCACAGCTTTTTTCGTGGCAATATATACATTTTTATACATTTTAGTGCCAAATTATTAAGAAAAATATAATTTACTAATTTTGTAACATAAAAATGGTACTGTCGAGAACACAAAGAAAGCACGTCCTGGGATGGTAAAATAGCGCTGTACTTGGAGGCAGGAAGTTTGAAAGTAGCCAGTCTGAGAACGCTGTTTATTTCTCCTTGCTGCTGATTGGCTGCAGCCCTTTGACGCAGCTGCAGTCCAGAATTTCCCCCGTGGAGCGTCTCGCATGTTCTCATGCTTTTCGTTTTTTGTTCTTCTTTAAGCCCTGTATTTTTATTACTCTAAATTAAATGATTTTTTTACTGTATTTACCTGCTTATACCAAAGAAGACACCAGCGCATACCAAAGAAAATGCGTGTGCATGAATTACAGTACAGTCTATACAGGGGTAACATCAGTATTATACATTCTAGCACTGAGGGAGTTCAGTGTAAACTGTACAGTACGAATACGGGTTTACCTTTACATTTTCTTTAAGGGTAATGAGTTTAAAGTGTAATTAAAGTGTTTTGGGAGCATATTTGGGGCATATGTAGGGTTTACACAATAAAAATAGGCATTTTTAGGCATTTGTTTTTACCACATCACAACAACGCAGTTTTTTTGCTTGAGCTTCTCCAACTTGCTACTGCTCTTGTTTTGCCCCTTGCTGAATCATCAGCAGGCCTTTGTGAGTTCTATCCAGTGTAGTCTGTCGCCTATACAAAAGCCATTTAAAAGCTGTATTCAAATGGGAGGGCTACTATTCTCTCTTAGCCAACACACAGCACGTGAGTAGCTGAGTCTCAGCCTGCACTTACTATGAATGGTCACACGAGGACTACAAGTGTATCAAGAGAGCAGTTTAAGAAAAATAACACCGCGTCACCGACGATGATGAAATTACAGAAGTGCTCCATGCATTCATGCAACTGTGCAGCGGCCCATTAGAGCACTGTCTTTAGAGCCGTGCAGATGATTGTGCACATAAAGACATTTAATTGAAACAGCAGCACACGCACACCCTCAGAGCCCAGCCTGACTCATTATCTGAGGAATTAAACGTTACCACTTCAGCGCCGAGGTACAAACAGCAAATTAAAGCAATTTCTAGCCTGGCCTGTGAGGAGGGCAGACAACCCCTCCCCTCTGTGCTGTCAGTATGGATACTCTCTCTGGTTAAAGCTCCTGCTCCTTCCTCTCCTCCCCCCATCCTACACCCCTGCTCTCTCCTTGCTACGCTCCCTCATTCTCATGGGAGAGCGCGTCGTGTCTTTCAGGCCTCGGCATTGCCAATTACGTATTAAAATGACCGGCAGTGACTTTTGTCTCTGACTTGATTGCAACAGCCATTTTTGAAGAGAGTCATTATATTAAAAAGGAGTGTCATTTAAGTCTACAACGTCTTATGCAACGTATAAAGGGACAACAACCTTTGTAGTGTTAATAACAAACAAAACACATCGTAATAACGTGTATAAGGTGTTCCAAAATGCCATGTTGCGTTATCCGTTGTGATCGGATCGCCCACGATGGCATGTATGGACGGGACCTACAGGCTCACCCGGCACCACCTCAAAAACACACTTTTTAAGTGTGTTTTGGTGGCTAAAGTCAGTTTAAACCAATCACAGGGTCAGCAGTGTGTGTTCTAGGGGCCTGAAATCGAAGCCAGTCCCAGACTTCATGGAGTGCATTGTGGGGTTGGCTGTAGCAGACTGTGGGCTTTGGGCTGGGCGCTGTGTTTTTTATGCGGTTTGATGAGCGCGCTGATGTGCGGTGGGCTGACAGCAGGCGCTGCAGGGCTGCAGGCGAGTGCAGCTGCTCCAGTGGACATCGCAGCGCTGTGGCTAGGAAATGTGCTCTGACTGTGCCACCTAGCATGTGACCATAGAGTGAGAGAGGAGAGAGAGAGAGAGAGAGAGAGAGAGAGCGAGAGAATGTGAGAGAGAGCGCCTAAGAGTAGTAGTTTGGGTTAGATTGCAGTGTTGCTGTTTCTTTAATTGCAGTATCAGCCTATGCTCTGCACGCATTGCGTCTCTTAAGGGACAACTGGCATCTTTAAAAAATGTACAAAACCATGACGAAAAATGGACAAATTAAAACAGATTTTGAGATGATGGCTATATAAATATTAGAACCTTCTAGCATATTGATCCCAGCCTTGGTCCTGGAGCGCAGTTTTATTGTTTTAGCTGCTCCCAACACACCTGATGCAATAAATCAGCTAATTCATTAACATGAGTGTGTTACAGCTGGAAAACACGAAAATGCACAGAGCAGAGGACTCCAGGACCAGCAGAGCAGTGGTTAAAGATCCGTCAGTTGAGATTCAGTGTTCTTATTGGGTGCTGAACCATTTCATTATGTGCAACATCTTATTATGTGCAATATGTTATTATGTGCGATAGTCTCATCATGTGAAATATCACTACTTATGTCAAGATTACTGCTCTACTACTGATCTCTATTACAACAGTAACAGCCTCATAACCACTTTTTGTGTTATCAGTAATTCACTTAATAGTAAGTTACTTACTATTATTTACTTACTTAACTGTCAGGGCAGCTGGTGGCCTGGTGGTTAGGGCGTTCGCCCTGTGATCTGGAAGTTGTGGGCTCGATTCCCAAGACTGCTAAGCACCGTTGAGGTACCCTTGAGCAAGGTAACGTCCCCACGCGCTGCTTCCTGAGCGCTGTGTTGCTGGGTGCCCACTGCTTCACTTGGTCAATGGGTTAAATTCACACTCTGCTGTGGTGTGTTCACATATGACAGATGCGTCACTTTACTTCACTACTGATCTACAACAACATGCCTGTTCAATTCTAAGGAATACAGAGAAGTTGGCAAATGGTCATGAAAAGTTATTCAGGACTGTATTTGGTGCATAAAACCACATATACACGACACCACTCTTAAAATAAACATTAAGAGAATAATTCTTTGCTGTTTTTCTTCCTACATTTCTACTGCACATTTCAAATGGGCTTAAAAATCTGGAGCATGCAGAAACAACCGTATGACAGTAGCGGATCCACATCCAGCGTGTGATCAAGTAATTGAAGGCGACTATTTTTACTCAGTTGAATAATTACAGCTGTGCGGAGCTACAATTAACTTGCCTAGTAATTTTCAATGGGTCCCCTCCCCTCCCCTCCCCTCCCCTCTTCTCCCCTCCCCTCCCTTCTCCTCCCCTCCCCTCGGTAACACACGTATGTGCGAGAGTCGGAGCCGCACGTTGTATTTGGGACGCGTCCTGCCGCATGGCGAGCCGGGGCCTGAGCGCGGAGTGTGGCTGGGCCATATGGTTTTAATAGATCCTGAGAAGCGAGATCCTGAGAAGCGGCTAAGGTCATTATATTTATATCCATCCGCTGCACCATCTGCTGTTTGCTTTGCCCATCAGCATGGCCCAGTACACCGCACTTACAGCGTTTTTTTTTTTCAACTTAATCTCTGCCGGCGAAACACAGTCGATTAACAGGGATAATAATTTTCAGTCCGAACAGAAAAGAACAGACTCAAAACACACTTAAAATAGAAACACGATTGAAGCATCTCCCCCATTTGCTTCAGTTGCACATTTTCAGCCAGCGGATTTTTCGTTCAAAATGATCGTCCGTAATAATCAGCCGTGGCTGACAGAGACTGGGTCGAAACACGATCAGGTGCTGCTTTAAAGCCCACGTTGATGCTGTGCTTTACTGGGACAAAGGAGTAGGTCAGTGATCTTGTCCCTCACTCTCTCGCTCTTTCTCTTTTCTTTTTTCCCTTCCTTCTTTCTAATCTAAGTGTTACTAATCTCTGTTTCTCTCTCATTCTAATCTCCCTGTCTCTGTCTCTGTCTTTGTTTGCAGTTGTTACAGCCAAGGGAGTCAGGGGAAGCGAGACAGAGAGAGAGGGAGAGAGGGAGAGAGAGACAAAGAGAGAGAGAGAGAGAGGCAGAGAGACAGAGAAAGAGAGAGAGAGCCTCTCATTCTGTAGTAATGAGACTTGACCAGCAGTTGAAGGTCCCTCTGAAATAGTCTGGCATTAGAAAACAAGAAAACACTCATTATTCCCTTTTTCCCTCTTTGGCTGCTAAATTATTCCGCTTTTAGCGGTTTGGCCTGAAATTGCCGCCACGCCATGCAGTGAGCGCATACCACGCGGCTAGCTTTATCTGTGCGTGAAGGATAGCCCCTTTTCAGACCCGTTCATGGGCTACCAATGAAAAGCATGCTTTTGTCCGCGTCTGCAGCAAGGTGTTCTTGAACTTAATTACCCTGTCTTTGAAGTGACACTTTTCGGGTTTCTGAGCGTGTAAAAGTGAATAATAGGCCTAAGTGAGCTAGCCCTAATGTTGGTAATTTCACATTAATATTTTTAAATGGCTGTGGAGAGATGAAAGACTTTCCTGTATTTTAAGGGGAACAGAAATGCACGAACTCGACCCATCGGTTCAGCTGGCTCGCTTCCACACTCTCTTAACCATTTTTGTGTGGCGTGTTCACACTGGGAAATGAATCAGCCTGTAGTCACTGTTAATACCTGGAACCAAAATCTTGATCTACGCACACTGTTTGCGTAAGTGGTAGAGGACCTTCTTTGGCCTTCAGTAACTTTGTATACACCAGATGGACAAAAGTATTGCGACACCTTAACATTACACCAGCAGGCACTTTAATGACATTGCATTCAAATACATAGACTCTAATATGGAGTCTGTTGAACCTGTCACACTCACACATTTGGATCCATGCACCCTACAGTTCATCCTGGAGTGTGGGAGTGTCATTGTTCTGTTTGTGAAAGAGTGGAATTAAATGGATAGGAACTCAAGAGAATGATGTAATGCATATCTGATGGTACTGATTCTGTCATTACAGTCAGGAGACATGTAACCAAGTATTAGACTTGAGTCATGCACAAGATTTAGCTGTTGTCCACGCACACATACACTTGACAAAAGTATTGGGACACACCTACTTTTCACTTTCAGTGAGGGGGCAATCTTAAGGGCAATCTTAATACTTAAGCATACCAAGACATCCTGGACAACGCCATGCTTCCATCTTTGTGGACACAGTTGGAGGAAGAACCTTTTCAGTTCCAGCATGACTGTGCCCCAGTGCACAAAGCAAGCTCCATAAAGACATGACTGGATGAGTTCAGTGTGGAAGAACTTGACTGGCCCATGCAGAGGCCTGAACTCAACCCCATCCAACACCATTGGGATGAACTGGGACAGAGGTTGCGAGCCAGGCCTTCTCATCCAACATCAGTGCCTGACCTCATAAATGCTCTACAGAATGAATGGGCACAAATTTCCACAGAATCTTGCGGAAAGCCTTCCAAGAGTGCAGGCTGTTGTAGTTGCAAAGTGTGGACCAGCTCCATGCATTTGAATGCAATGTCATTAAAGTTGGTGAAATGGGCAGGCGTCCCAATACTTTTGTCCATAGAGCTTAGCATACAACCCAAGAATAAAATGCTCACTGTTCACTACTGACACTATTTGAATTGATATGTCTTGTTCTTAGTCATTTATGAAAAATGTGGGACATTTTCTTGGGTCACTCCAGGGGGAGAGATTCAGCTCATCGAGGGCGGGGTCCTCCGCTTCTCAGAAATGTGGGCCATAAGGCCACAGTGCCAAAGTGCAAGCCCGTTCAGCCGCAGCTTTGGACTTTAGCAAATCCAAAGGTGGACAAGCCTTTGTAAGTCATGCTGCCCTCTCCATGCCTTCACCATGGTCCACTCACCCTCATTAGCTCTCACACTCGCCCTGGTGCTAAGCCCGTTATCGGCCCCTGCGTGGGATGAACCTCAGCCTCACTAATCTCCAGATTAGACAGAGGTGATTGAGTGTTACGATCAGATTATGTATTTAGCGCATAAGGCACAGGATTGGTCCATGTCACAAGCTAATTATCCATGGCTCATGTGAACGGGCTCTGAGCTGAAGAGTTGCTGTGCTCTCCGTCATGTCTGGAGCGCTGCCTAACAGGGTAGCGCCTCCACTGGCGGCCCTGAACGCATCGCCGCTCACCTTAGCACGTGCCGTTTTCAGTCCAAAATGTTCATTAAATGTTTTTTTACTGGCCTACATATGCCTTTTTTGAATACCAGTTGAAGAAAATGAACACTCAAGTGAATTTGAATTTGAATATTCATGAATTATATGACCAGTACACCAACAGAAACTCCAAAATCGTATGGAAAGTCTATGTATTTGAATGCAATGTCATTAAAGTCCCTGTTGGTGTAATGGTCATATAATGCATGAATACTCAAGTGAATTTGAATTTGAATATTCATGCATTAAATACACCAACAGGGACTTTAATGACATTGCATTCAAATACACAGACTTTCCACGAGATTCTGTGGGAATTTGTGCAAATTCTTTCTCTGGAGCATTTATGAGGTCAGGCACTGATGTTGGACGAGGAGACCTGGCTCACAATCTCCGTTCCAGTTCATCCCAAAAGTGTTGGATGGGGTTGAGGTCAGGACTCTGTGTGCGGCCAGTCAAGTTCTTCCACTCCGAACTCTTCCAGCCATGTCTTTATGGAGCTTGCATTCTGCACTGGGGCACAGTCATGCTGGAATAGAAAAAGTTCTTCCCCAAACTGTGTCTACAAAGTTGGAAGCACGGTGTTGTCCAAAATGTCTTGATCTGCTATTACGATTGTCCTTCACTGGAAGCAAGGGGCCTAGGCCGAACCCTGAAAACAGGCGTGTCCCAATACTTGTGTCCATATAGCGTATATTCTAATAGATTCTAGTGTATTTCAATAGGTTTCTGTCTAAGTTGAACCTCTGTCATGTCCTGTGTCTTGTAGTGGGATGTTGTATCAGGTGCATTGGGATAAGCGTTATTTATGCAGTCTTATGCAAAAGACTGTGAAAAGAAGTTTTCACATCGTCTGTGTAAAAAACTTAAATTTAGCCTTTGTCTCCTCGTAGTAGTGCGTTTCTGTTCATTTGAACCACCGATGTGCTACAACTACGTTCACGAAAACGCCTTTATAGCTCCAGTGAACCTTGTGATGTTTCTCTCTTTCTCCGCCATCCATCCATCACTTCAGTCCACCCTCTCTCTTTCTCTCACCCTCTTGGGGGTCAGAAACCAAGCCTTGGTGGCTGGGGTGCGGGAGCATGTCTCCGTGGTTTCATGGACAGGCATTTGTCAGACGGTCTTGTCTGTTGGGACTTGTGGGGTAAAGTCCCTGAGCACTGAAAAATTTAAGCTATTAATGTAAACGGACAAAAAAACTGTATATCAGGACAGAACCTGGTATTTCTGCTTTTAAAGCACAAGGGAAACAAACGTCTCATTTGAATGGATTTTTGCAGTAGGATTTTTTTGAAAGTGTTTTTTGACTATTTCTGTCCATCATGAAATTGTGACACGAACAAAAGGTCTGCTGATATGTGGACATAATCTTTTGTTCCAGTGTAGATGACGATGGAAAACGTTTAAACGATGGAAAAGATCGTTTAAAAATTGTGTATTAATTACATCCTATCAGGTAAATTATCCGTGAATTCCTGTTATTAGATAATTACAGTTTATTATTTTAGCATTTTCCCACACAATGAAAAAACGCATTTTCCTCATTTCTTCCACGTTTTGGAACTGAAGTTTCAAACATACTTTTCTAGATATGGCAAAAACACTTCCAGACAATTTGAATGGACTATTTTTGTGATGTCACAAAACCCTGTCCATTCATGATGAAGTTAAAAAGGAATATTTGTGTCCTGACTGCCTTTTGACTGAGGCAACCAATCAGAGCTTATTTACATATAGCAGTTCTAAAAACACAGTAACATGAAACAGCTTAATTCTAAGGAATAAGTAATGTAATGTAATGACGTGTAATAGCTGTTTTTGCTACATTAAACTACACTAAACCTTTTTTTTTTTTTTTTGTGGGTGTGAGAAAGAAAATACAAGTAAAAATATAAAATATGGGCCCTTTCACAAAACCTGAAATATTTAATAAAACACTTTCTGGATCTACATTATGAGTTACTGAAAAACAGTAATATGAATATGAATGAGTCAAATGCTATTGTTGATCTAAACCTATTTCTTTTACATATGTACATACTTTTTAAGAAAAAAAAAAAATTTGTTTGTCCAGACTTCCTGATATCCTGGTAAGTCAGAGCCCTCAGCTGGGACCAGCCTGCCTTGGCCCTTTTGGGAGTGTTTAGGGCCGAGTGCTGACAAAGAAAGGGGTGGGTGGGTAGAAAAGACAGCTTCCAGTTGGTCTTTTCTGAGTGCACGCTCGCCAAGACAGAAGCACACACACTCACAGCCAGACACAATGAAAGTCCTCAAACAGCATCTGGTCCCTGGCCTTTCACAGAGTCACCATAATAATGAGCGTAACGAATTAGCCAATCAGACGCAATCAGTCAGGACTGTCCTGCTGGTCATCTGCTCCGCTCGCTTTCAGGCCTCAGAGTGACCACACTTTTCAAATCAAGAAACACAGACGTCAGAGTGGCTCCTGTTTTTCATACCCCCTTGAATCAGACCATTGACAGTGGGGAGCTGATCCCGGATCAACTCTCTAAATTGTAATACAAAGGAAGTTTGATACGGGAAAAGGTGGACGCTATGAGAAAAGTATTTTACTGAACTGGCTGTCCCTGCATGTCACTTATACTTATAATAGATACTGTGTTTGCTCAAAGGTATCCGGACGAAGAAAGTGTGGGGTCCCGTCTTTATCTCTGGTGTATTAAAAAGCACAAGTCAAGTATATTTTTTCAAGTTTTTCATCTAGAAGTCCCAGTTTCCCACTTGTTCAAGTGCAACTCTAGTGAGAAACATAAGGTTCCAGATGGCACCACTCAGAGGCAACATTACTGACTGCAAACTATTACCTGCTTGTAGCATTTCACTTAAACAGACAATTATCGATCTAGATTTTTTTTAACAAGTATGTCTGTAGGCTCATCAGTGTTCTTCCTTTTTTTTGAGGTGTGGAACTGAATGGAAATTTGGCTATAATTGGGCCCTGCGGTGGTGCGGTGGGTAGCGCTGTTGCCTCACACCTCCGGGGTTGGGGGTTTGAATCCAGGGCCTGGCCTTGTTTGTGCGAAGTGTGCATGTTCTCCTTAAGGTGGCGTTGGTCTCCTGTTTCCCCCACAGTCATGCATGTCAGATACATCGGTGATTATAAATTGATTGTAGATGTGAGTATGTCCCTGCCTCATGCCCATTGACCCCACCTAGTGAGGTTGAAGCAGTTACGGAAAGTGAGTGGATATAATCTGGTTGGTACCATGAAGGTATTTAAAAAAAAAAAATCTTAGTCTTTTGTTTTTCTGCAGTTTGCAGAAATGTAGACTTATTTTAATGTCCAGCATTGCCAGGATTTGAACTCACAACCTCCTGACACCCAAGACCGCTAAGCCACAAGGGAGCTTCTTTGAAAGTCTTATGTGACGCATATGATAATACTCAGATATGCTCAGAAAAGCTCATTCTTAAAGACACATATCTTGTCAGGCCCTAATACCTTGGATTAGGCTGCTTGAGGAAATGATTGTCTGCTGACCCTAAAGGTGGCATGTCAGAATCGTGGCCCCTGAGGTGTGAGGATTAGCGCTAAGCTAACACCCAGGCTTCACTCCAAAGAGGCTGTCAGTTGTAAGTCTGTGGCCGTATGGTAGATTTAAACTGTACGCGGTGGACTATCCTGAATGGTATTGGAAGCTGATGTTGCTCAGAATACTCTGTTCCTGCTACGTGCTCGTGTGTGTGTGTGTGTGTGTGTGTGTGTGTGTGTGGCTGTGTGTTTGTGTGTGTGTGTGTGTGTGTGTGTGTGTGTGTGTGTGTGTGTGTGTGTGTGTTTGTGTGTGTGTGTGT
>JBBIGA010143032.1:0-19847 GCA_037576975.1 Alestes dentex | reverse complement strand
ACCTCCACACTCACACACACTCACACACACCTCCACACGCACACACACTCACACACACCCACACACTCACACACACACACACACACACACACACACACACACACATACAATATAAAGGGCAGCTGGTGCTTTTTAATGGTACTACAAACATAAAAAACCCACAAAAATGCAGGAGAAAGATATGATTTTTTTCCCCCAAAGACAATGATATGCAGGCAAAGATATGCAGTTTGAGTGCACGCTAATTAATGTCTACTATTATTTATGTCCAATATTTGCAAAACTCTTGAGCCACCCCTCATTTTGTCATATGTTGCTTTGAATCACCTTGTTGGTGCATAAATACAATTTTATTTCTCTCAAACTTATCTTATCTTTGGCATATTGAGTAGACTAAATGAAAGAAATGGGAGCAAACATTTGCTGTGACAGGCTGTGAAGTGCCTAAAGATACAAGGAGCCTAGATAAAGGAGTTCCACCCGCTCAGCATTCAGCACCACCAGTATACTGATCACCACCTGATCATCCAGAGTCATCTGCACCTGTTTCTTTCAGGAAGCCTGGAGAACTGGTCCTCGAGGCTACATTAAAAATACAAGAAAGTCTGAATCTTTGGAAGCAAAATTTCAAGAAATGAGGGGTGACTCAAGACTTTTGTACAGTACAGAATATATACATTTACACTGTGATTGCACATCATTTTCCAGTGTCCATTTTGGGATCCAGAAAGATAATCTTATTATCTTTAAATGAATCTTCATATAGTCTTTTATCTATTAAAAGCTATTTAGTAATATAAAAGCCTGTTTATTAGAATTTTCCCACCCGTTTGCCCTAAACTAGACTGATTCTGCTAGTGGTGAATTTGTTTGGGAAACTGACCACAGCAGGGGTCATTCGAAGGGGTCACTCCCCCGTTTGCATTACAGAGATGGAGAGTGGACGCTGTCTTTCCTCAGCTATGTTAATGACAAGTGTGGATGGTTCACCTGTAATTTGAATGTGTACAAGTCAACGGATCAAGGATTTTATGCTGTTTACATACAACTCAGCCGCCGTCAGCTGAGCGATGCCTCTATTAATTTCCCATCGTCTTATTAAAGCTGTCCGCTGGCGCCGGGCTGCTGAGATTACAGAGCCGAGCTCCGATAGTAAAAGCCGGAAACACTTTAATCTTTACATCTTTCATCTTTGCACTTACAGGGTCTCCAGACTGCGCAGCCCCTCGAAGCTGTTCTGGCCCAGAGTGTGGATTTGGTTGTTGTGAAGATGCCTGAACACAAAAACAGTCATTAAAACAGTGGAGAGTTTGATCAGAGTGCAAACATGCTTTATGTAAACTGTAAACACATTACAATCTCAAAAGCAATAGTTAGGCCATAGCTACGAGGCTAATACTGCTAACAAGTAATAGTAGCTTAAAACTTACACCCCATCAATTAACGTAATGCTAACATACAGCACTGTACAAAAGTCTTGAGCCATATTTACATTTAACTTTATATCACCTTGTTGGCATGTTGAGTAGATTAAATGAAAGAAATAGGAACAAATGTTTTACTGCAACAGTCTGCAAAGTGCCTAAAGATACAAGGTGCCTAGATAAAGGTGTTCCAACCACTCAGCATTCAGCACCACTAGTATACTGATCACCACCTGATCATCTGGAATCATCTGCACCTGGTTCTTCACTGGTTCAGGGCTTAAGTTAGATGTACGTTGTTCTGCTTGACTGATTCATACATAGGTCACTGTGTAGCTTAAGAAAAACATTCCTCTGAAACTGGTCAGGTTCAGGGACTGGACTGAAATTGAGAGCCTTTGAAAGTCCTTCATGGAACCTGGAGAACTGTTCCTCAAGACTACATAAAAAATATATGAAAGTTTTTTTTTCATATTTTGCTTCCATAGAGCCAAACTGTCATATATTTTGGAGTGGCTTAAGATACTGGCACAGTGCTGTTGTATTAGAAACACTATAGGACACAAGTAGAAGTAGTAGCATTTCTATGTTGTTAGCAACATTAGGGCGTGTGCGTGTGTGTGTGTTTCTGTCTGTTTGTGTACGTACAGGACAACAAGGTTGGAGAGGTTTCTGAAGGCATGGTCAGGGATGTGTGTGATGCGGTTGAGGGCAAGGGTCATGGCCTGCAGGGCTGAGAGTTCACTAAGAGCGCTAACGGGAACCTCAGTTAGCACGTTATCGTCCAGCCACAAGTGCCGCAATGACCTCATCCCGGAGAACGTCTGCGCTGGAACCTCCATGATTAGGTTAGCGTCCAGGCGGCTGAACGAAAGAGAACAGACACATTAAACGTTTAGTAGGACATGACCCCTTGGTCATTTAGTATTATTTATGATTATTTACACTACCAGTCGAACTGCAGATTTTAATACTTGAGTGAAAAACTATAAATGAAAATATGTTTCCTTTATAAGATGAAATTATCTGTAACAGTGCATTTCTGACATCCTATTAACTGGTTTTGATTCTAGACTGTCCTTTAACTTTAAATGCACTCGTTAAATATCTAACACTCGTCTGGTGATCCACATTATGAATATTATTATAATTATTATATTAGGCTTTTTATTGGTCAGTAGTGATGAATATAAACATTTACAGTAACCCCCCGCTATTCGCGTGGGTTACGTTCCAAGAGCATCCCCGTATAGTGAAAAACCGCGTTGTTGTGTTGTTGTATAAAGAAAAAACGTAAACCCTTGTAAACCATAAATATGCTCCCAAAACACTTTAATTTCATTTTAAACTGTACAGTTTACACTGAACTCCTGCAGTGCTAGAATGTAAATACCGATGTTACCCCAGTAGAGACTATACTGTAATTAATGCACTGTCGTTTTCTTTGGTATGAGCAGGGTAAATAAAATAATGATTTAATGTAATTTTTTAGTAATAAAAATACAGTAAAATGTACGGGTAATCACCAATAAATTTACTGTTCATCGGGGCAGCGTGTCTTATTCAGGGGCTTCAGGAGGAGTTGTATTGTAGTGACCTGCCGGTTAAAGCAGACACTGGACAGCGACTGAGCTCAACAGCCTCTTTTAATTTAATTTACAGTAATAAAAATACAGGGCTTTAAGAAGGACAAAACGAAAAACAAGAGAAACTGATTCCGTGACTCTTGATCCGCGTAAAAGCAGGGGGTTACTGTATTTACTGTAAACTTATTTGTTACCAAGGAATATTGAGTGTATTTTTAGTAAATATTAAGTGAGTAACATGCACATGAAGGAAATTTCAGTATGTACCAAAACTTTTGAATGCTGGGATACAGCCTCTGCTGTTGCTGGACCATTTCAGGGAACGGGGCTACACACTTAAAAATAAAGGTTCTTTATCTGATTCTGTAGAACCTGGAGGAACCTTTTTAGCCTAAGCCCCCCTTGTGTTTGTTAAAAGCAACTGCATCCCACCCCCCTCAGCCCCCATCCACCATAACCTTCTCTTTTTAGTGAGCTTTCTCCACTGCTCCCACCAACCTCACACTGGAGACATTCTGCTGTTTTTTTGTCATTAAATGGGCGCAGGATTTTCCTTTCCTCTGGGTGTAACAACAAAAAATGTAGATGTTCACTTGACCGCCTGATTGTAGTATCTGCATGTTTTAAGTTCTTTGGGTCTCCTACTGACCCCTCCCCTATGCCGGGTGGCACAACTGGTGTCCACTTTGTGCCCACCTTGGGAATTGTGAATTTAGTGTGTAAAGCAGCTTTAATGCATGCCATGAGTGATGAAATCTCCTTCTCTGTAGCAGTTGAGGTTTCTGACCTCACACACACACACACACACACACACACACACACACACACACACACACACTCACAGACTGAAAGACTCTGTCTATTGTGGATAAAAGGGGGGTGCTGCCCCTTGTTATGGTCAGCTCTTATTACTTCTCTGCTTTTGTCGATTGTGTAATTAACCCAATTACACAAGAACGCTTTGACTGCTTGGTTTCGTTCCTTTTGTTTTCTCTGGTTTGGCACTGGTCCCGATGGTGTGTGATTTATGTGTGTGTGAGTGATTTATGTGTGCGTGTGATTTATGTGTATGTGTGTGTGTTTATGTGATTTACACCAATCAGCCACAATATTAAAACCACTGCAGGTGAAGTGATGAACACTGATGATCTCGTTCCAGTGGCTCCTTTATATTTAAATGAAGCATTATATTTATATTTATATTAGGCAGTGAGTGACATGTCTTCCTAGACATCCAGTTCTTAAAGTCGATGTTGAAGGCAGAAAAATGAATGAAAGGCTCTGAGACTCTTTGACAAGAACCAAACTGTGATGTCTGGACATCATGTAGAACAGACTGCTGAAGAAGTTCATGCTGCCCTGATAGAAAGGGGGCAGAGCACACAGTGCAGCGCCCACTGCTGCACATCTGCAGACTAGTCGAAGTGTCCAGACCTCAGTCCACCACCAAAATATAGTGGACAGCAGAATTGGGCCGTGGGGTGATGGAAGAAGGTGGCTTGGTCTGATGGATCACTTTTTCTTCTCCATTATGTGGATGGCCATGTATGTGTGTGACACTTCCGTGGAGAAAAGATGGACCAGGATGCACTATGTGAAGAAGGCAAAGAAGTGAAAGCAGTGTGATGCTCTGGTTGATGATCTGCTTGGAAGTCTTGGGTCCTGCATTGATGTGGACATTATTTTGATAAGTTCAGCCCTTCATGGAGATGCTGTTCCCTCTTTCAGCAGGATAATGCCCCCCCCCCCCCACTACAAACACTGTTCAGGAACCATGTGAGGAACATCACAAACAAAGATTTCAAGATGCCTCTAAATTCCCCAGATCTAAATCCGTTTGAGTATCTTTGGGACGTTCTGGACAAACCATCCATCGAGGCCAAACCTCACAACTTACAGGACTTAAAGGATCTGCTGCTCTTGGTGCAGAACTACAACACCTTTAGAGAAGTCCAGACCTTGAAGGGTCAGAGCTGTTTTGAAAGCTCCAGGGCGGCCAACAAGATTAGGCAGGTGGTTTTAACATTATGGCTGATTGGTGTGTGTGTGTGTGTGTGTGTGTGTGTATGTGTGTGTGTGTGTTATTGAGGTATGTTTTGCCGCTCCAGCTCAGGCTTGTTTAATAGAGCTGTGGCATGCTGTTGATTTAGAGAGAGGGAGGTTGGAAGGACAGCGAGAGAGGGAGAGAGAGAGAGAAAGAGAGAGGACAGAGGGAGACAGAGGAAAGAGGGAGAGAGAAAGGGTGAGAGAGAAAAAGAGGGCATGAGAGAAGGAGGAAAGAGAGAGGAAAGAGATAAAGAGAGGGAGGAAAGAGAGAGAAACAGAGAGAAAGGAAAAATTGAAGGGAGGGAGGAAAGAGAGAGGAGGAAGGAGAGAAAATGAAAAAGAGGGAAAGAGTGATGGGATGGAGGAGAGAGAGAACGTAAAACGAGAGAGAGAATGTAAGAGAGGGAGGGATGGAGGGAGGAAGGGAGGAAAGCGAGTGATAGAGAGAGAAGGAAAGAAGTTAGGGAAAAAGAGAGAAAAAGAAAGAAAGAGAGAGAGAATGAAAACGGGAGAGAAAGAAGAGGAGCTCGGTTGTTTTCTTTTCTGATTGTTCAGACCTCGGTGTTTCCTCAGCTCAGATGTTCTCACTCTGCCAGTTGGTTCAGCTTTGTTCTAATGGATGATGTATCCTCTGGATTGTGGAGATGATGATGTATGATGGTGAACAACCAGCCGCCAGTGTTTCTTCCGCATTCCTCCCACCACTGACCTTCCACTCTCACCCCCCAAACTCTCATACACATTCATTTAGCCTCTCCTCCAGCGCTCTGAGGGTCTGTGGACTGAATGACTGGGAGATCCAGAGAAAGCTGAACATCCAGCTGAACAGGTGAAGGAATCCTACTAGCTGGGCCTCACTGTGTTCATTATTCCAGATTAATTACACTGGACTAATTATGCAGATGTATCAAACATGTCTGATTAACTATATTTTACCTATTCATATTTGAAAATATCCTGGCTTGGTGAAGCACATCGGGTATTAACTACCTGTATGTAAAAGGAGTGGTGGAAGTTTTTTTCTACTCAACTGTAGAAAGTACTTTTACCTCACAGATGTTTTTATCCTGCAATAAAGCATATGTTTTACTGTACAGGTGCATTTATTTTGCAATAGTGTTTTTTTTTTTCCTTACATATGGTTTTACCCTTAGAATGAATGGTTTTTTACTTTACTTTTTATCCTGCAATTAATTTTTTACATAACTTTCTAGATGTTTATTCCCCTAAATTCCCCTAAATTTTTACCCTGAAATAAAGGGTTTTTTTTAACCAACATTTTTTGTATAGATGTGTTTTAACATAGAAGGAGGTTTTACTCTGCAAAAGGAAGTGTTTTTACCTTACAGGTGTTTTTTTGTTTTTTTTTTTACTGTATACTAGAATTTGTTTTACATTACAGTAAACCCCACTTATTGCGGGGGTTACGTTCCAAGAGCACCCACGATTAGTGAAAAACTGCGATGTTGTGATGTGGAATAAAAAAATGCCTAAAATGCCTATTTTTACACTGAAAACCATAAATATGTCCCCAAATATGCTCCCAATTTCATTTTGAACTTAATTTTAAGTTTAATATTTTATATTAATATTTTAAGCTTAATACACAAGAAAATGTAAACGTAAACCTGTATTCATACTGGACAGTTTACACTGAACTCCCACAGTGCTAGACCCCTATATAGACTGTACTGTAATTCATGCACGGGTGTTTTCTTTGGTTTGCGCTGTCATTTTCTTTGGTATAATCAATAATAAATTCATTTAATGTACTGTAATAAAAATACAGAACAAAACGAAAAACACAAGAACACTTGAGACACTCCACGGGGGAAATTCTGGACTGCAGCTGTGTCAAAGGGCAGCAGCCAATCAGCAGCAAGGAGAAATAAATAGCATTCTTGGATTGGCTACTTTGAAACCTCCCGCCTCTGAGTACAGCGGTATTTCACTATCACAAGACGTGCTTTCTTTGTGTTCTCTAGACAGTACCAAAACATGTAGTTATTTTATATATGGAAATGTAGCTGAATTGATGTTAATATTTATGTTACAAAATTAGTAAATTAACAATTTAGCACTAAAATACACAAAAAATTATATATTGCCATGAAAAAAGATGTGACATCTGGGCCTCGTTCACCACGCCCCCTCGTCCTTGTGCTGGGTTGTTTATGTCTGGACGCGGTGCTCAACAACCCAGTACAAGGAAGAGGGGGCATGGCGGATGAAGCCCGGACGTCGCAAAAGCTAAAAAATGTGGAGGATATGTGCAGTTTCTGCATTAGTGTGGGGGTTTCAGCGAGCAATTATTAGTTCGGTTCTCAAAAAAAATCTGTGATGGATTGTAACCCAGACTGCGTTAAAGTGGGGTTTACTGTACATGCTTATATTTACTTTATACTACAGGTGTTTTTACCCTGCAATAGAAAGTATTTTTAATCTTGCAGGTGTGTTTTACTGTGTGCTAAAAGGTGTTTTACATTACAGGTTTTATTTTTGTATTACAGGTGTTCATACCTAGAAACAGAAAGTATTTTTAATCTCACAGATTTACTGTGTACTATAAGTGTTTTTCATAACAGGTGTTTTTTTTAACCTAGAAGGTGTTTTTAACCTGAGCTGAGTTGTACAATGTGAGAGTGCCTTGTGGAGTCAATTCTAAGATCAGTGTCAGAGTATAAACTCCACAGGGCGAAATGAGTAGATCTAACGTTTTAAGTGCTCTAAAAGTTCTTCCCTCATTCTTTTTTGTCTGCATCAGCAGGCGCCAGAGACCCCCCGCTCACCCCCCCACACCAGTAATTAACCCATCCTCCTCTGTGCTTCAGCCTAAATTGCATGTTTGCAGAGTATCAGATGCCTTCCCTGCTCTTTCTGATCTACCTAGCTGAATCAGCTCTGAACCTGTGTGTGTGTGTGTGTGTGTGTGTGTGTGTATGTGCGTGTGTGTGTGAGTTGGCAAGATTCCAGGCCCGCTCTGCTGGAAGGTCTGGAAGCCTCTCTGGACTGCAGGCATGCCGTCCATACGGAAAATCACAGTTGGTGGTAGAAGAATTAAAAGTGTACGCCATGACTCTAATGAAAACATCCTTGGAAAGGTGGAAGGAAATGAGCGTACGGATATTTACACAGAATTATTCATTGGGATAAAAAAAACAACACAGGCCGAGGGAAGTTTCGGCTGGTTTCACTGAGGAACCAAACCCTGAACCTATTAGAAATAAAGACATTCGTCATAAAGACCAGTTCAGCTGCAGCTTCACTGGTACAATCAATCCTTCATGCCAGAGCAACTTTACATAATTAGAAAGAACTGTTTTTTTACCTCACAATAAATGTGTTCAACCTTAAATTCTTGAGTCTCTCCTCATTTCTTGATATTTTCCTTTGAATCAACTTCTTGGTGCAAAACTACTGTTTTCTGCCTGCCAAACTCTTATCTTTGGCATATTGAGTAGATTAAACGAAAGAAAAACTCTAGACTACATTAAAAATACAAGAAATATGAAGAAATGAGGGGTAGCTCAGGACTTTTGCACAGTACTGTACCTCACAAGTGTTTCATTTAATTAAGAAGCTACAACAAAAAGATAAAACTGTAAACTTTAAACTGTAAAAACAATCTATTTAACTCACATGACCTTGTGATATTTCAAAACTGTGCTTCAAACTGTATTTTAGTTATGAAATTTCACATTTTTAATCAAATGTTAAAACGAAAAATAACGCAACGTTTCATCGAGCTGGAGAATGTACTTTGTTTTTGATATTTAATTTTTCCATTTCTTCGTTTTTTTTTCAAATTCATTATGACAAATGTTTTATGTAATGTCCATATATTTTATTTTTTCTGCATGTAACATTTGTTCATCAGTCAGTGTAGAGGCGTATATTTTATCAAAGGATCTCTTATTTCTTTCTGAAATGTTCATATTTTAAATAACATGTTAATTATAAAAAATACAGATGTTTGATGAATTCACATTTTAATCATTTTTGAACATGAGGGGTTTCAGTAATAACCATAATATAAACACTCAATAACATGTTAGAAAAATAGAAAAAATAAACAACCGTTTTTGTTTCAGAGGGTCTATTATATACACAGTCTCTCACAAAGAAGCAGCAACGTCTGCAAAGTTCACTATTTGATTTAAAATTAGTATTCAGTTAATTGGATGATTATTTTTCAGTGAATAATAACTTGACCTACAAACACTGTATAATAGAATGAATACAAAAAACATAAGATTTTCAGTTTTTGGATTGTGCATAATACTGAATTTACCTACAGATGCATGACAATTAAATAAATGAGTAGAGAAACAAGTGCATGAACACCTCACTACAAAGACAAATGACTGGTTTGGAGGCGGTCTACAGAGATGTGGAAAAAAGTGATGTGGACAGATGAGTCATTCTTGACCATATTGACATATACTCAAAAACTTTATTGAGGGGATCATATGACATCGTAATGCTTTGGAGGTCTTTTTTGTGACCTGTCCACTGTGAGCATTACCTTTATCCTGAGACAAAACAATTCTATCCTGATGGGATGTCCTCAAAGATCTCCCCACCAGATTTCATCACAATTGAACATCTATGGTAGATCTGGCACCAGCACAAACAACAACTGAGGGAATTTCTTCTGGAGAGTTCCATCACTCCAGTACCATTTCATAGACATGATATAATAAATAAATTCTGGAAGCTCATTGCAGCCCAAAACCTTTCTTAGACATTTTATCATAGATTTTCATATAATTTATCACCAGTTTGTGTGTGTAAAACAGCTGACAGATTTATTGTGGCATGTTGATATGGAGTTGGTAAGACAAAGATTCAATCCCACCAAGAGGAAGACAGAATAGTGGAGGGAGGAGAGGAAGGCAGGGAAATTGGCCTCCTTCACACATCATTGAGTGTGGCATTGCTGGTTGGGGTTTGGTTACCTTCAGCTTGGTAACCAACAGACTCATGGCTTCCAGATGGGTTGGAAAGATCTGTCTGCATCAGACAAGGTGACCCAAATGCCACATCAGCTTCAAACACTGTATCAGCTTCAAACACGACAGCAGCTTCAACACTATGTTAGCGTCAATAATACACCAGCTTCAACACTACATCAGCTTCAAACATGACACCAGCTTCAACAATATATCAACTTCAACAGTACATTAGCTTAAACAGTACATCAGCTTCAACACTACATCATCTTCAACACTACATCAGCTTCAGACAGTACATCAGCTTCAAACATGACACCAGCTTCAACATTATATCAGTTTAAAACACTACACCAGCTTCAACACTACATCAGCTTCAATACTACACCAGCTCAACACTATATCAACTTCAACACCACATCAGCTTCATACAGTACATCAGCTTCAGACAGTACATCAGCTTCAAACATGACACCAGCTTTAACACTAAGTCAGCTTCAATATTACATCAACTTCAACACTATGTCAGCTTCAAAAATGACTTCTGCTTCAAAACTATATCAGCTTCAAATACTACACCAGCCTCAACACTATGTCAGCTTCAATACTACACCAGCCTCAACACTATACCAGCTATATCAGCTTCAGTGGTAACTCAGCTTCAACACTACATCAGCTTCAAACACTACACCAGCTTCAACACTATATCAGCTTCAACAGTCCACCAGCTTCAATACTACATGAGCTTCAAACACTACACCAGCTTCAACACTATAGCAGCTTCAAACATGATTCCTGCTTCAAAACTATATCAGCTTCAAATGGTACCTCAGCTTCAACACTACATAAGTTTCAAACCCTACATCAGCTTCAAATATGACACCAGCTTGGACACTATATCAGCTTCAACACTACATTAGCCCAAAAACTTACTTTAGTTTCAAAAACTGTCTGCTTCAACACTATATCGACTTCAAACACTATGTCATCTTCAAACACTATGTCATCTTCAAACACTATGTCATCTTCAAACAATCCACTGTCTGGAAACACCGCAACAACTGCAACACTACATCAGCTTCAGTACTGCATCACCCTCAACATTATATTAGCTTCAACACTATATCTGCCTCAACATTATATCAGCGTCAACAACACTTCAGCAGCATTATTGCTTTACCAGTTTCAACACTAATTCAGCTTTAACACTTTGCCAGCATCAAACACTACATCAGTTTCAACACAACGATACCTCAATACTATTCCAACAATACAATCAGCTTCAATACTATTCCAACTTCACACATTACATTAAACGAGTGAACAAACCATTAGTGTTAACGTTATCAAATCTCACCTTTTGATTGAACATATAAGGCCTTGGACTTAGGCATCCCCTCTGATGCAAATAAAATCTGGCCTAGATATACTGAAATGTTACTGCAAAATATCACTGGATTTAAATGACATAAATATCGATATGTATCAATAATTGTATATCGATTTTTCAGATTTGGGTATTGTCCCAGTTCTGGTTTGATACTTACAGAGACAGCAGGTTGGGGAGGTCCCATGTATCAGCACTGTCCAGCCTCTCCAACTGGTTATTCTGCAGCATCCTGAAAATAGAAATGTGTGTTAAAATGGATTATTCTTAAGCTATGCATCAGAAAATTATATACTTTTAGTTTTCTGGAGAGCATAACATTTCATTATTCAAAATAAAATGCTAATGTTTAAAATGCTTCGATATCTTATGTTTCACTAATGCAAATTTTCATTAGCATCCCAGTAGCATCAAGTATCCCAGTAGCATCAAGCTCACTGAAGTGGACTTCCACTTTTCCCATGCTTAACATACTTATACATATCGCTGCTCTACATCAACATGGACATTTGACCTGGACAGAAAATATTTGGAACATATTCTTCCATTTTTTCATCTTTTTCAGTGAAACCTTCAGAAATTTTTCAGTGTAACTGAAGTAGCTTCCTAGCCTGTTAGCTACCTGAGCTAGCGACTGAACTGGTCAGCTGAGATGGAGTGAAATCCATTCTTACACAGGGTGTCTTTAGTGTGACTTCAGACATTTTACTTAATATGAACACATTTTGTGACGGCAAACATAAGTCTCTTGCATGCCTGCTCCAAAACTATTGTTCCATTCATTAGATGACATAATGGACTAGACCAGATTAGACTTATTAGAGTTTATTAGTCATAAAATAAAACTTTTACATGGGTGCTTACACACAAAATGTCTTGCCACAGCCCATTTACTGGGTATTGTTGCAGGAAAATGCACACTACACATCAGTGTTATTGTTAAATTTCCATTATTTGGGTGTATGTCTTAGAGATTGTACTGACTAGAAACCCACTATCAGGTGCTGTGGGATGCTGTTGACTCATTGAGGACAGTGCCAATGACAGAAAATGACAGGACAGGACAGGGTAGGGAGCCCTGTGTATTTTATTAGTATGGAAATACTAAAGCAACCAATTGTACTGCAAACCGTGTAAAACCAGGCTGGGATAAACGGACAAGTCCAGGGTCTGACTAAAGTGCAACCATTCTGACTGTTGGACCAACTAATGTGGTTTCTGACCCTGTATGGCATGAAAGTACATAAGCATAACAAAAAAACTGTAGCACGTGGCTTTAACTCTGTCCACACTTGTGTCCATTTTTCCAACGTCCAACTCTAAACATCGACCACATTCAGGATAAGGTTTGAAAAATGTTTTCTATTCAGCTATAACTTTAAGCTTTAAGAGCATAGTGTCACATGCTAGCGCCACCTACTTTCATTAAACTACTCTCATTAATGAATGTTATCATTAATGTCTTTATAAAAGTATCTAAGTTCTCCCTTATTCTTTATGAAGTATTAATGTTCTCCCTTATGTTCTCCCTTATGGCACTGTAACCATAGCAATCACAGCTTGTGCTGTTGTATAATCATCCTATTGAACAAGTCATGAGTCAAAATCACATGAGTCACACCAGCGTTGAGGCAAACGTCTCACTAACCAGGAGATGTGTAGCTACACTGCAAACAGGTGGCACAAGCTGAGCGAATAGAAGAACAGTTCACAATACAGAATAACAGATTGTCTAATATTAGTGTAGAAGAGCTAAAAAGAAACACTTCATAATTAGTGCAGTGCCTTACACAGTGTGAGCCTATAAGCACATTTCCACAGGTCTACAGGAACTGTTTTGTTCCTAAACTGTACTGTGATGCACGGAAATTTTATCACGTTTTGATTTTGCAGTGTATCTCAGTGTGGTAACGGTGTTTCTGATGCACAATTCTCTCCCCACAGTTTATGGCCAGTTGTTGTCCCAAAATTTATTCTATGCATTATTTAGCCATGTGATGTAACCTAACCCAGCTAACTTGTAAGTTAAGTCCTGGTACACATTGGTATTTCTGACAGCATTAGAAACTCGCACTGAAATTTATCTTACTCGTACTCATACTTCATCAGATTCCCAGTTGGTATTTTGTGTCTCCAATGTTGTTTTTTGCACTGAAAAACAGTCATGACAACATTTCAACCAATTAGAAAGCAGCTAAGCTGTGGGTCACTTTTAGGCCTGCCGTCAAGCAGCTCGGTTATAGTTCAGGTTTGGGTTACTTTATTTGTAATGGAAAAACATTTTTTGCGGTACAGCACAGTTCCTTGTGCCAGTGGAGGACAGCAGGCCAGTGGGCACAGGCTCAGCTTCCAGACGAGTGTGAAAAGCAAACAGTGTTTCCGAAGTCAGTCAGTGTTGGGTGGGTATGGTTTCAAGACTGTTCAGCTGAGGCAACTGGAACGAGGGAGGAAAGAAAAGAGAGATAAATTCTAAAAAAAAAAAAGACAGGAAAAGAAACAGAAAAGAGTTGGAGGGACTCCCTGGGTGGGCCGCTGATGTCATGCTTGTAGAACTTGGTGAATAAAGGAGGGAAAGTGCGGAAGAACCGGGAAAACAATGGAGCTGAAGGCGAGTGATTCGGACGTGAGAGAGCGGCTTGAATTCAGCAGCAGACGCTTTATCACGGCCAATCGACCCAAACCCCTGACATCCGAGCGCAGCAGAGAGCGGCCTGTGTTCGGGGGCACAGACGAGCCTTTGTGGCCGAGACGTCTTTATCGAGCGGATCACGGAGCCACAACAGGAGACTTCAAACAGTCGCCTCGGACATGAAGAACAGGGCTGTGTTCTCTAGGACTCATTAGAATACAACAAAGTTTTCATTATTCTCCTCCCATCCTCCCCCTCCTCTCACTCTCTTGCCCTCCTTCTCTCTCCTTCCTTCTATCTCTCCCCCTCTCATCCTCTTTCTTTCTATTTCTCCCTCTTTCCTTTCCTGTCTATCTTTCTCTCTCTCGCCCCCCTTTTCTCTCGCTCCTTTTCTATCTCTATCTACCTTTCTTCCTTTTTTCTGCTCTCTGCCTCTTTCTCCTTCTCCCTCTCTCTCTCCCCCTCCTTTCATACTAAATGGTTGCAGGAGTGTGTGTGTGTGTGTGTGTGTGTGTGTTTGGGTTAAATGTGCGAATTACTTTGCTCCTGAAATTAGGTTTTAAAGCCCACATTCAGACCACCGTTCAAGTGTTAAAATAAACAGAGCTCTGTGTGTGTGTGTGTGTGTGTGTGTGTGTGTGTGTGTGTACTTACAGGACTTTGAGGTTCTTAAGGCCGTGGAGGGCGGAGCCACTGACCGTCTTGAGCTGGTTTCCAGAGAGTCTCCTGTAGAAGAACAGCTTTAAGTCATTTACACACACTTACACACCTTTACACACACACATGCAGACACACACACATACGCAAACACACACGTGTGCAGACACACACACACACACACACACACACACTGAGTTTAGTAGAACAATCAGAATCTCTCTCTTTCTGTCTCTCCATCTCTATCTGTCTTTCTTTCTCATCTCTCTTTTTCTATCTATGTGTGTGTGTGTGTGTGTGTGTGTGTGTGTGTGTGTGTGTGTGTGTGTGTGTGTGTGTGTGTGTGTGTGTGTATGTCTTCTAAACCAACTCATTACAGTCTATCCCTAAATAATATCATCTCACAGTATGGAAGTGAAGCGTGTGTGTTTTGAGGTCAATTTTCTCACTTACACTCATCACAGTTTAAAGAGCCTGAACTTCCCTCTGAGGTTGTCTTTTTATTAACCCCTACCCTATCCTAACCCATCACTAACACCAACCCTTGACCCTAACCCTTTCCCCTAAACCACACTCCTAACCCCAATCTCCACTTCTACCCCTAACTTTAACGTTCAACCCCAGGCTTTATCACTGTCCTCAATTCACACCCGATTTTCATCTCAAACCCTATTTTAAATTATATTCTATAAACTAATTTCCACCTTTAACCCTAAATATAATTACATAACCTTAATATTTAGATAAGAGAAGGCAGTTGTTAGCCTAGTTGGTTATGGCATTCGCCCTGTGATCAGAAAGTCGTGGGTTCATATCCCCAGACTACTAGTGGCACCTCTGAGGTACCCTTGGGCAAGGTACCGTCCCCACACACGCCTCCCCAGCCGCTGTGTTCCTGGCTGCCCACTGCTTCACTTGGTGTTAAATGCAGAGGAAGAATTTCATGCTGTTCACACTGTGTGCTGAGGTGTGTTCACGTACGGCAGAATGGTCACTTAAAAGATTTGTTTAATACTTTATCTTTTATTATTAGTTTGTTTACTTTTTTATTGCTTTTAATTGTTTAATGGATAATAAATCTAATACCGATTGCTTATTAGGAAATTTCAAATACATTCCATCCTTTTCCAGGTTCAATTAATCTTACCTTCTTTTTTCCCAATAATAAGGTCTTAGTTTTTTTTTTTTAAGGGTGATGAGGTGTTGCCAGGGCAAATTAAGTGTAACAAAGAAAAATTACAAAAAACATAAACTAAAATCCTAATCTCTAACCCTAACCCTAACTCTAACTCCAACGCTAACCCCTAACCCTAAACCCCTAACCCCTAATCCTAACACCCTAAGCTTAACTCTAACCCTAAACCCCTAACCCAATATTTTGTCAGGTCTAGCTGGACTCTGGTAGGGTAGCAGACCTCTTGTTATTATCATGGCACTCCTGTCTGACTAAACTTCTTAGATTTAGATTAAGATTAAGATTGAGAGTAAGAGTAACGTTTTCCCAACCCCACCTTGTGTCAGAGTGTATTTCCAGTAAAAATGTGTGTGAAGGGAGACATAATGGGGTTGTGGCCTCTGTAAATGAATGTATAAATCTCTGAGCCAAAGGTGTGTGTGTGTGTGTGTGTGTGTGTGTGTGTGTGAGTGAGTGTCTGTGAACAGTGAAATTTGGGAGAGAAAAAGGAAGAATGTGCTGATGAACATGAGCTTTCAGGCATATGTGTGTAACACCCATCAGTCCACTGCATCAATAGAAAACAGCTGGCATACACACACACACACACACACACACACACACACACCAATCTGTTTTACTGCATATGAGTTTCATGAGTTGCATCCAGATCTTCGCAAAGGTGGAGCAGACCTGTGAATGTAGTTTAGGACTCAGTCATCTGATTCACCAGTTTTGTGTCATAGTTTAGTTAACAGTAAGTCACACTGTGTCCTAAACCACATCGACAGGTCTGAAACACCTTAAGAGCTGGATGTGGTTGGAGACATTTGGGAGACATTTAGATGTTTGAAGACATTTGGGCCTTTATTTTGATTTGATTTATCAGTGTGGGGTGGGGGAGAGGGGAAGTTGTGGACTGGACTATAGTTTTGTTTTGTCAAAGAGAGGTTTGCTCTCCTCAGCTCATCAGCATAATTTGCTATTTTTAATTATTATTGTGTTTGATATATGGCCCAAGTCTTGAGTCACCCCTCATGTCTTCATGTGTTGTTTTGAATCACTATGTTGGTGCAAAAACAATATTTTCTGCCTGTCAAACTGTCTTATCTTTGACATATTGAGTAGATTAAATAAAATAAAACAAATGTTTTACTGTGACATACTGCATAGTACCTAATCATACAAGATGCCTAGATAAAGGAGTTCCAACCAGTCAGCATTCAGCACCACAAGTATACTGATCACTAGCTGATCATCTGGAATCATCTGCACCTGTTTCTTCACTGGTTCAGGACTTAAGTTAAATGTACTTTGTTCTACTTATATGACTCATATGTATGTCACTGTGTGGCTTAACAAATAAACATTAATCCTCTCAAACTGGTTAGGTTCAGGAACTGGATTGAAAATGAGAGACTTTGAAAGTCCTTCAGGAAGCCTGGAGAACTCTTCCTCAATACTGAAAAAATACAATACGGTCTGGATCTTTGAAAGCAAAATGTGAAGAAATAAGGGTTGGCTCAAGACTTTTGCACAGTAACAAAACCAGCCTTTTTAGTTCTGATGGATGAAGAAAGGCTGGAAAATCTTCATGTTAAAAGGAATTGTGTAAACAAACAATCACAAAATGGGAAAAATGTAGGACGCTTGCAGCTAGCAGCATGTACTTCATTCTTTATCATTGCTAGAGTGTTTTTCTTGACCCTGACCTTGACTCTGACCCCGACCGGTACAGTGAATATTATTTGAGGGATCTAATGCAGCCACTAACAGTGAGTGTCTGGAGTTTTGATGACATTAGGCAGCAGAAGCCAGTGCCTGGTTAGCATTAGCCCCCCATGCTACGCATCTGTCTTCCCTTAGACGCCTCATTGGGGGCCAAAATACCGTAAAACTTTAATCATGTCTCCCTTTTTTTGGTTTTAATTTGGGTTTGTTTGTGGAGAGATAATTGCAGTTGTAACTGAGGAGCCTATTGTGAGCAGAAGAAAGAAAAATAGAACCTGATAGGCATGCGGCTCGTGGCAGATCGCTGCCATATCCTCATTTTGCCTCGATGCTTGGCTGCGGCGCAGTGGGGTCCGTGAAGGGAATGAGTTTTTTCCACACACAGGCCCAGGTCCATGTGTATGGCACTTGTCATCTGATCATAACATTGATCTTTATTTATGTATCTTATTGGACAACTATTTGTTGACTAATTCTCCATTCCAGCTATGAAGACATTTGTTTTGCTCTTTCCCTCCCGTCAAAGCTGAAGTGTCGGTCAAGGGAAAGGGAATTGACTTAAAAGAACGCTTCTAGTTCCACCTCCCCCAGATGCGGTCGACCAGCCGAGACGTGTTTGGAATCTAAATTTGGCCTCTTTAGTTCAGAACCGGAGCTACGAGGCTAATGTCACTAACACTAGTAGTCAATAGTCACCCAAATCTTTTCATCCCCAAAACTTTTCTGGACCATCAAACCACATCCATCTCTTCATTAAGGTGAATCAGACCCCTGGATGTGGTTTAGGACACAGTATAACTTTGTTATAAAAACCTGTAAAAATTAACTAAACTGTGAAAACAGATCCAGTTGTATAAAAAGGCACACATGGAATTTGGCTATACAGTGAAGTGTAATGTATTTTTACAGCTTGCAGTAAGTCATACTGGATCCTAAACCATATCCACAACTCTTAAAGAATAACTGGATGTTGTTTGGGTGACCATTGACTTCTAGTGTCCGCAGTGTTAACCTCCAGTTTTAAACTAAAAAAGCAAAATTTGAACTCCAGACATATTCTGGCACTTCGTCTTGAATGGGCTAAACTACTATAGGTTGAATGAACTGATATATTGTAAATGCATAGATTTTTAATTAAGGAGTATAAATAAGGGTAACTCAGCTTTTCTGTATGCTAAATATTGTTTGTATTTTGCAACTACAAGAAAAAAAATGAATATATACATTTTATAAGCATACTTTTTGTGTTTTCTGGCTCTGATTTTCATACTGTACAAATGCATCTGCAGCACTAGGCTGTTTTTCTTATAACAGGGATGTGTTTGCAGTCGTTTGGTTTTGTGCTGTAGAATCATGTCTCAAACTAGCCGTGCAGACCGAACCTGCATTGTAAAAGCAAAGAAAGGTTAGCCAGAGCTGGTCAAGGAACAGGGTGTATTGCACTCTCACAGAGCAGGCTGCCTGCTGTGAAGAGCACAGTCCCAGTCACGTAGAGGAAGGGCTATCTTTTTATTACATTTCCACTAGATCATCACAGACAAACCCTCTGGATTTGTATACCCAGCGGTGTAAAAGTCATTATGTCCAAACTGACAAATGTCTGGAGCTCTGTATGTGATGCTTTGTTTGCAAACACACAAAGCCTACACCGAATGGTCTTGATTATCCAATGAGGTCAGGTTTTTTAGGAAATTGATATACTTCATTAAAACTTTCCTCAGGCCAGATGGTTTTCTGAGTGAAGGTTCTGGAGTGAAGTACGAAACTTCTACGGGTCAAGCTTGACAACACTATTATCATCATCATCATCATCACAATGACAGTCATCAATGTTACAGTGATCTTTATAATCATCATCACTACCATAATTATTGCTGACATCATCACCATCATCACTGTCATCAACAATGTCAACACGTTAAATATATTTATCATGCTCATCATTAACAGCATCACCACTACCACTATCAGTATCACCTCCATCATCATCATCTTCATCATGATCATCACCATCACCATCATCATCATCATCACCATCATCATCTTCTTCTTCCTCATCATCATCATGATCATCACCATCATCATCAACATCATCATCATCATCACCACCATCACCATCATCATCATCATCATCATCTTCTTCTTCTTCTTCCTCATCATCATCATCATCATCATGATAATCAGCACCATCATCATCAACATCATCATCATCATCACCACCATCACCATCATCATCATCATCATCATCTTCTTCTTCTTCT
>JBBIGA010142994.1:0-19854 GCA_037576975.1 Alestes dentex | reverse complement strand
CTGTGCTCCGTGTTGGTAGCAGAGATGCTAGGCTGCTAGACAGACATTGAAGATTTCCGTTTTTTAATGAGCCACCTATGCAGTTTTTGGTCTTACCAAGCAGAAAATAAAACAAGAAAGAACTTATGCGTTGTTTTAATTAAAGAATGCAGACAATAGGTCCAAAACATGCTGCAGAATGCTTGGCAAGTGACAGCTCGGTGAGGGACACGCCCCCTACTCAACGGGCCAATTGGAAAGCAGCTCAGTTTTGAAAACCAGTGCCCACCCCAGCCTCCCCGTGGTCACGCCCCTGTGATTCAGATTTTTTACTGAAAAGGCAACCTTTAGTGAGGTTTAACCATTTAATATTGAAATAAACACATTTCTAAATGTCTTCATTATTGATTCAATAAGATGTAAACAAAGTTGTTTTTAACAGTGCTGGTGATATAAGGAGGTTAAAGTGTGTACAAAATATATAATACAGTAATAAAATGTAAATGTTCAATGTGAGTTTTTAATCGTCACTTTCGGAATTTTATTCCAGGTCATTATAGACAGAAGAAAATGGCGGCTCGCATTTATGGAGATTTGGAAATGGAGATTTTGAACACCTCTGACTGGGTTAGTTTCTCTAGAATGGAGCTATTCACATCCAACCATTCATAATGAGTGTTCACATCTTGACCATTAAATTATAAAGAAATTCTTTCAAATCTGCTGAATTCTTATTTTTAGGTTAGGAGTAAAGTACTCCATATGTAGTGTCATTACAAAACCTGTGTGTGTGTGTCTCTCTCTCTCTCTCTCTCTCTCTCTCTCTCTCTCTCTGTCTCTCTGTCTCTCTGTCTGTCTCTCTGTCTCTCTGTCTCTCTGTCTCTTTTTCCTTCTCCACCCATCAATCAGCAGGCTGTCTCTGTCCTCCACTGCTCTCTTCCTTCTCCTCAGCAGCTTTGCAAAAAACTCTGATCCCTTTGTCTTTCCTTTTTTCAGTCAGGGCAGCTCAATACCCAGATCAATGCTCTCTCTATTTTTCAAAATGCAGAATTGTAATTTTTTAGGATATTTCAGCAGCGGGTTGATCCAGCCTAGCAGGCAGGCGGTCTGCTGTAAGGGAGGTGGCGGGGGGTGGCGGGGGGTGGCGGGGCGACGAGGGGAAGGAAAGCAGAAAGCAAGCCGAGAAGCAAGGAAGATGGAAGGGAAAAAAGATGACTCTAATTGCGACCCTGCGTAAAGTGTGAAGCACTTAAAAAGCCTGTGCTTTTTAACACTCTCATTGTTGTTTTCCATGCTGAGCCGCACAGAAGAGTGGCGTGATATGCAATTCAGCTACTGAATAGCAGATGCTAACGTGTTATTATTGTACGGATTATTTGCACATAAAAGCTCAACAAATGAGACGTGCAGTACGCAGAGATGAAAGTACAAATCACATGCACTGTGACTACCCGTCACTGTGAAAGGGCTGTTACCACACAACTCCAATTCAAAGAGGAAGCTTAACTCTGGGCCTAAACTGAGCCATACAAGTACATGACTGTCACATCTGTGAAATGATAACTTCATAGGAGAGGTAAGAAACATTCTTAACTTTAATGTATGTTAATATAGGACATTTTGTTCCAAGTCAGTTTGAGCCATTTAGGTTGCTCCGTCATCACAAAGTGTTCTCATAACGTAAAGGGCAGCAGGTGTTTTCAAATGATGTAAAGAAAGAGACAAAAAACAGAGTTGCAACCTTTGATATGAAAATGGTGGGATGTTTACACATACTGCATAAGCCTACGGTAAAAAATAAGTATGCAGACTGACCTTTCATATTCTCTCCCTAAAGCATGTTGGAACATGTGATGGTGAAGTCTAAGGCAGTCTGTCACAGATTTTATGCAAATGTAAAAAAATGCAACAAAAATAAATAAATAAGTCAACCATGCTGCCATCCAGGGTGAAGCATGAGAAATAGTGACATAAAAACTGGCTTTCTCTTCTTTTGGAAACCTTGCAGTCAGACGGTTTGGTGGATTGTCAAAGTTTATTGATGAGTAAAGACACATGGCAAATATAAACAAATGTTCTTAAAATATTAACTGCAGTTTTTACACTAGTAAAGTGTAAAGTGTCAGTTTGTCATATGTGAACACACCACAGCATACAGTGTGAACAGCATGAAATTCTTCTCTGCATTTAACCTACGAACATGGCACCTGGGGAGCAGTGTGTGGGTACAGTACCTTGTTCTAGGGTACCTCAGTGGTGCCGCTAGCAGCCTTGTGATTCTAACCTACAACTTTCTGACTAACCACTGGGCCACCACATTTTAAAAGAGTACAACAAACTGAAAATGACCACATTTACTTTGATATGTCTTTGTTTACTTGGTCAGAGCACAATTGTAATCCATATGAATAGTTTCCGGGCAGTTTATTCCAGTCTTCCAGCTTATAAACTGCACATGATTGAGTCACTCATGTGAACGTAATATTTGCACATATCTGAAAGGTTGTTGGCCTCACCCAGAGACTCACAAGATCAGAGTTCAGTGATCCTTTTTGGACAACTTGAAATGCCTTTCAGAGTGATATTGATTTGAGCACGGGAAATGGGGAAATAATTGCCCATGGACCAGTGAATACAGCACACCTCATGCATTCCACTCTTGCTGGTTTGTAAACACAGACTACTGTAAATAACCGACTATGACTGAAATCAATGGTGGTGTGTGTTTTGAAATCATTTTGGTGTGTGGTACCACTGACATGGAAAAGATATTCAAGCAACACAAACTGAGACTTTATCTACTTGGACTAAAAATTTGTATTTTCTCTTTTAAAGTGGGGTTTTACAGTGTTCTATGTTGGATATACACTGAACATCAGTACGCGTATCTGGATTCAAGGTGAGTCACAGTTGGTACTTGTAAAGATAAGTCCAAGGCCAGTTTTTCAATGTGGAAGTAAGTCTAAGAGCAGTCAGAATGTCTTGTTTTTTCAGTGCTCGTCTAAAAAGACTGGTGAAGGTGAAGGGGAAGGTTTGAAAGCTTACTGCTAAAATCATCTTTCTGACTGTAAACAACCATTTCTTTCAAGTCCTAGGAAAGCACCAACATTTAAGTATCGGCTTATTATGCTACATACAGCAGCAGTTTTCCTGGTGTTTGTGCCAGCCCTTGTGAAGGATAAATGTACTAAAGTGTACTTTAAAAAAGGGTAGTTAATATGAAGTTTAATGTTTATAATTTATACATACTTCAGTACATACTAAATGTATAATTTTACTTGTGGCAATTTAAGTGTAATTAAATTGTAATTAAGCTTTGATTATTTCAAACAATTTAAGCAGCACTTAAGTATATTTATGTATGTCATTTTTAGACACAACTGTCTTTTCATACACAGTAAGATGACTATTGAGTGTACATATTTTAAATATATTTAAAAAAAAATTATATATATATATATATATGCCGTGTTTTATATATTTATATATTTTAGCTATACTGCACCTGCAACTGTAATATAAATAATTTTTAATTGTGGCCACTTCCCACTAGATAGGTCTCCCCATCACATGATACCAAGCTGGGAGGGTGAAGGTAGCACAAGGATGTGTGTTGTCAAAGCTCAGACTCACGATCTTCAGAGTAAATGCCCAGACAGATGACCCTTTCTGTATCCTTAGTGGTACATTTCTGCTCTAAATCTCTTTTGTTTAACAGGTATTACTTCACTTGACTTTAAGACAAAAATTCCCCTCCCCTAGTTGACAAAATTTCCCCCCAACCAAATCCCCCAACAAATTTTTGCTGATTAGCATCCATCCACACCTCCTATCCTCCTTGCCCTCATTTGTGCACCTGCACAGACCCATATTCTTGTTTCAACATGTTAGAAAATGCATTTATTCAAGTGCATTTCCTTACAGCATGGTAAATTATAATTTAAAATGACATAAAATGTATTGTGCACCTGTAGCTTCGCCACCTAAACAAATTACAGGCAACTCTGACGAGCTTTAAAACCTTTCAGTGTTATAATGTTTAGATGTAGGCATGGAGCGGGATGTAGATGTGAACAGGGCTTTATTAACAAAATACAGGAAATGAGGCACCAAACAAGGAATAAACAGAACACTGTACCAACATGTATTGATGACAAAGAATAAAGTAAAACAAAATAAAACAAAAGCAGAAAGGAGATTAATGTGGACAGAGCAGGGCTGAACAGAGACATGCAAAATACTGAACAGTCAAGAACCCTGGGGCAAAAACACAGAGAACTGACAAACTGAACAGACTGAAAAATGGAGGGGTATATATAATTATATTTTTAAAAATTATATATATACAGTGCTTGAAGTGGGGAAAAAATAAGTGCAGGAACTCGGGCCACTTTCGCTGCGTCGGATCAGTTTCAGAAAGTACGGAACGCAGAAAAAAGTGTCGGAACCCAAAAGACGAAAATACAGAAGTTCCGGAACTGCGTTCCACTGCGTTCCGGCCCACTTCAAGCACTGTATATATATATACCCAGGTGGAAACACTAGGGTGGAAAAAACAAGGAGAATGTTACAAAAAGAAGCATAAGAAAAACAGGAAGAACGTAACAAGTATATAATGTAACATTATTGTGCTGTTCACACTGTGTACTGTGGTGTGTTCATGTATGACAAATTTTACACTTTTTACTCACCGTTCTATTGTAATGTTGGCTCAAAAAAAGGGTCTTATCTTTTCTAAAAGACTCATGGCAAAATTGCAACAAATAGAGCAAAATACACTTTCAAATCCTTGTTGCTTGGTGTGGTCCCTTGTTGGCAAATGTTTCAAACGATATATTTGTTGTGGTTAGTCACTGAAAGCAATAAATATAGATATTTTAGTTTGTACATTGTATCAAAGCTGGTCCAGCCATGACTTCTGTAGAAACTAAAATATTCACATTTTGGGACTTATGAGCATGGAATAACTTGGTATTAGTCATAATAGTTTGTTGAGGTCCACTGACTAATAATTGCTACTCTAACAGATCACTTATACACAAACTCCAGAATGGGCAAGGTCAAATGTTTCACATTATTTCTTAAAAGCCTACCCTCCTCTCGTCTGCATTTGTAGAGTATGGTTACAGGAGCATAAATTAAAATACTTCTCTCTGGCATCCCCTTTATATTTCTTTCTCTTTGCATGAGCTCCTTCACGCTTCTTTTCACCTTGAGCTTGACGTGTCCATAACAGCCTTGACTTGAGTGGCAGAGATGCTAAGTGTTGCTTTCATATGAAATGTGCAGTTAGCGTACTTATCCTCAACCATCGTATCCGGGGTGTGACAAGAGGAAAATTGAGCATGACCCAGATAATTGGGGAAGACTTTCTGACGGGGCCTAATTTAATTGTAGGGTGATTACAGATCAGTGTGAAGCAGATTGATTTCTGTGCTGCACTGATGACTTCCTAACCAAGTGCTGGCATGGTGAGAGCCTACAATCACGTTGTAAAGCATGTTGACTTACGACATTAGAGACACAGTGTGGCCTCTTTGGGGGGCAGATTTTTCGGTGATGTTGTACTTCTACTTTGGAACGACATGTTTTTTTTCAGTTTAGAAAAGGTGACATACAGTCAAGTCACAGATTAAATGGTTTTTTATTGGGGTATGGAGGACAGGAGCTTTACCCTAACCATGGTGAGCAAACTATGTTGAACTGTGTTTATGTGGTAATTCCATTGGAATGGTTAGTCCCCTAACTCGGAAGCAGTCATGGTCACTGAACCATTTTGTTGGAGGACTTAATGAGATGCTAATTGGTTTGACGTTTATGACACTTTTGTTCCAGCTCATGCCATGTTATTTCAAAAGCCCTCATTTTGCTTTCAATTGGCCTTTAAATTTTGATCTGAACCTGAAAGCAGCTTGTGCATTTTCTGTCCAAGTCCGACCTGAACATAATTTGTGACCAAACCTGACCTGTTCAAACATTTACCTTACGGCATTTAGCTGACACTCTTATCCAGAGCGACGTACATTAGTGCTCAAGTAGTCCACATCTGTGTCTTAAACCTCTAAACTAAACTTAAGTCACCATTCAACCAAGTTACTGCACACTCGGTACACCTAAACAACACCTGTCAAATGGTACCTAAACAACACCTGTCAAAGAAAGTCCGAACTTAAGACAAAGTAAGGAAGGGACGGGGGTAAGGTTTATTTATTTATTTATTTATTTTTGTATTATTACTATTATTATTGAAAAGTAAGCAAGCGAAATGAGAGATATAGTTAGTCACCAAGGTGCTCCTTGAAAAGATGGGTCTTCAGACGATGCTTGAAGACAGCGAGGGGCTCTGGAGATCTGATAGATAGAGGGAGTTTGTTCCACCACTGGGGGGCCAAGACTGAGAAGAGTCTTGACGCATGTCTCCCTCTTTTTTTGAGCAGTGGAGGCTCAAGACGAGCCGTGCTTGAAGTTCTGAGAGGACGAGAAGAGATATGTTGTTTGATCAATGCTGTTATGTATGGGGGGTGCAAGTCCATTCTTGGCCTTGAAAGCAAGTCTTAAGGACTTGAACTTAATGCGAGCAGCCACAGGGAGCCAGTGAAGGTTCTTTAATAAAGGTGTGGTGTGAGTGAACTTAGGAACGTTGAAGACTAACCTTGTGGCTGCATTCTGAACCAGCTGAAGTGGTTTAGTTACCTTCTGTGGAAGTCCAGCCAGTAGAGAGTTGCAGTAGTCCAGTTTAGAGATGACCCGAGACTGGACGAGAATCTATGTAGCTTTCATGGTGAGAAAGGGGCGGATTCTTCTGATGTTGTAGAGGAGATTTCTTACCTTCTTAGAAGGGACAATAACCGAGTTCCCAACAGAAACGATGAGATCGTGGCTTGGTGAAGGACTCCCTTTGATGAAGAGGGGCTCAGTCTTGCTGGGGTTCAACTTGAGGTGGTGGGCCGCCATCCAAGAGGAGATGTCAGCCAGACAATCTGAGATGCGGGTTGAGGCCTGGTTGTCACAGGAAGGGAAAGAGAGAATAAGTTGTGCATCATCAGCATAAGGAAAAGCCATGTGAGGCAATTACATCCCCAAGAGAACCAATATATAGAGAAAAGAGAAGTGGTCCTAGAACCGAGCCCTGTGGAACACCAGTGGATAATCTTTGTGGAGCAGACTGGGTGCCTTGCCATGCTACCTGGTACCTCCAGTCATCGAGGTAGGATGCAAACCAGTGCCAGGCTGTGCCTGAGATCCCAAGTTTGGAGAGAGTGGCGAGGAGGATCTGGTGGTCGACTGTGTTGAAGGCAGCAGAGAGGTCAAGGAGGATCAGAGCGGAAGACAGGTTGGCTGATCTCACTGCATGAAGTTCTTCTGAGACAGCAAGTAAAGCAGTTTCAGTGGAGTGTGCTGTCTTAAACCCGGACTGGTGGGGGTCCAGAAGCCTGTTTTGAGAGAGAAACAAGTTGATTTTGTTATAAACGGCACGTTCCAAGACTTTGGAAAGGAAAGAGTGAAGGGATACCGTTCTGTAGTTGTTGACGTCTGAGGAGTCCAGCAAAGGTTTCTTCAGAATCGGTATGACCACTGCAGACTTGAAGGCAGATGGAACATGGCCAGCCATTAAGGAGCCGTTGATTATGTAGGCAATGTGCAGGATGAGATCTGATGATATCATCTGGAGTGTGCACGATGGGAGAGGTCCGAGCGGAGACGTGGTAGGTTCACTGAATGTCAGAAGTAATCACACTTCCTCAGGAGAGAGCGGTGAGAAGGTATGAAAGGTATCAAACAACCCCCTTTAATGAATTTGTTCCTCAAATCATGCTTTTAACCAACAACCCACATATTTTAATCTGGATAAGTTTTCCAAACTGTGCTGTTCTCATGCTGTGTGGTGCTGATAGCCTGTAAAAAAATAGGGGGTGAGCTATGACAACCTAAACCATCGGTACCTGGCCAAACCTGACGTGAGCATAGTACATGATTTTCGACCAAGCTACGACCTAAACAAATAAAAGTTCAGACAGCTTTTAAACTTCTGCTGCCACCTCTCCTGGTGGCCAACACCCTGGTGTGTGCAAAAACAACAGGCTACGATTTTAGCAATCATAAAACCAAACCAACAGTTCAGCAAAACTAAGTCTCAATACTTTTACCTAACTGTAAGGAACGCTCTCATGAATTTTCTGAAATGTAGGTGCTGTGGCTTTTTAGCAAATTGTAATAACATAGGTAATTTTATGGGGTGTAAATATGAGAATTTTATGAGCTGCTTTTGTGTGTGATTTTTAAGAAAGACAAAATTTTATCTGTTGTCTGTTGCTCTAGATCTGCTGGGATAAGTGAGGTTCTGCTGAAACAAAAATGATGAAAAGTCATGTCTGAAAGAGCAACGTAGAATGACTGATGCTGAAGTGACAGAAAGCCTGAACTTACTGCGACATATGTCTAATTTATTTAAAAATTCCAGTTCCTTCTAGAATTACTTCTAGACTGGACAACTCCCTTCAATTACACAGAGACACATGTTATATATGCAATTATGCTGAGTCTTCTCCGACATTGTGACATAATTTTGTTTGCGTCAGGGTGCATTATAGCCTAGTGGTTAGGGCGTTGCCCTGCGATCAGGATCGATTCCCAAGACCACTAGGCACCTCTGAGGTACCCTGAGCAAGGTACCGTCCCCACACACTGCTCCCTGGGCGCTGTGTTCCTGGCTGTCCCCTGCTTCACTTGGTGAATGGGTTAAATGCAGAAGTTGAATTTCATGCTGTTAACACTGTGTGCTGTGGTGTGTTCACAAATGACAGAATGGTCACTTTTCGTCTTTCCGGCATCCAAGCTCCACCATCAGCAGATACTAGCAATTATTTGTGCAGCAAGCATTTGACAAAATGCTACAGATATACAAGTGCTTTTTTCACAACTATGTCTTAGGAGTTTGACTTTTGTATCTTCTTACTATATTTCTCTCTCTTGAAAGAGACAGACAGATGTCAGGAGCACTCAAGGGAAGAGGAGAAAGAAAAGAAAAAAGGGAAATTGCAGGAGACACATAGAGAGAGACAGAGAGAGACAGCAGGTGTCATTGATCCGCAATTACCTACAGCTGAATTCTCTTACTTTGTCTCTCCCTGTGGGTGTAGGAGGACTTCCTGCAAACTGATGTCCACATGCACAGGCCTCTTCCTCTGGACTAACACTGAGACGGAAAATCCACAGCCAATTCCAGGACACTAGAACTGCTTCAGTGACTACCGTTCCGTCACACTTACATTCATCATCATGAAGTGCTTTGAGAGACTCGTCCTGAAGCACATAAAGACCCAGCTGCCCATTCACTGAATTCGCAGTAGTCTGTGTATCGTCCCAACCATTCAATGGATGATGCCATTATGATCAAGCATTACCCAGCCCTCAACAATAAAGGACACTATTGTAAGAATAATGCTCATAGACTTCAGCTCAGTGTTCAGCACCATCATCCCCAGGGAAGGCTGAGACTACTGTATAATGGATTTCCTGACTTTAAGACCTGAGTCAGTCAGGATATGGGGTAACATCTCCAACCCCAAAACGCAAAGCATGCGTGAGAAAAGATCATTAGGGTCTCTCTCCCCTCTGTCATGGACATTTATTCCACTCACTATTTCTGCAAAGATATCAGTATTGTGGTTGACCCCAGTCACCCGTCCCACACTTTCTTCTCCCTCCCCTGGCAAAAGGCTGCATAGTGTATGGCCCTTCACTGCCAGGATAGGAAACAGTTTCTTCCCCCAGGCCATCAGACTTCTAAATCAGAGCTGTTCTTGCACACACACACACACACACACACACACACACACACACACACACACACTCCTCAACGGAACTGCTCTTTTCTCTTGAACACACTATTAAAAAATACACCCAAGCTGCCACCTCTTTGTAAAAAATCTCATACTGTACCATTCTCTTTATCTACTGTTATTTATTTTACTGTTACTGTTATTTACTGCTGTTTAGTGCTGTTTTTATGCCAATCTTTGCAATATTTGCAAATGTAACTTATCTATACTAGGAAACAGTATTTAACACAATACTGTATTCTCTCTCACTTAGTACTGTTCCTACTTTTTTGTTGGTTGCACTGTATGCTGTCCTTTGCATGTGCTGTGCATTCCCTGCTCCACCCTAGTCCCGCCCCTCTGTTAGTGGACTAGTGTCTATCTTCCTGCTGTAGTTCCCCAGGTGTTTTTACTTCCCTGTCTTGTGTATATACAACCCCATTAGCCATTCCCCAGTGTCTGTCAACCATAAAACATTCCCGTTTGCCCTTTATCTTCATATGCCCATTGTTAGCATTACCATGTTTTCTTGTTTTGCTGTTTCTAATAAATAACATTTGTGTATGCATTTTCGTCCACCCTAGTACTCCAACCAGCCAATATATAACAGAGTGACTGACCACAACATGAAACATGAACCCAGAGAACTCAAATGTTATGTATGTTCCAGTGTCTGGAGGAGGTTGGTGACTGGGCCAGACAGCCACATCCTAGAGGGGCCGCAAGCTACTCAGCTGGCTACAATTGATCAGTTAAGTAAGTAGAGACGAGCGCATTAGCAGATGGAGCTGCTGATCACCATCAGCACCGCCTGCTGTACCGTCGCTACAAACACCACCTGCAGCTCTGGAGTGCTCCAAGTCACTGCCAACACACTTTGCTGTTCAGGAGAGCTGATCATCACTACTTGTATTCCCTACTATTCCTGAGGGCTCCACATTCCCACTAGTGCTGCCTGCTGCTTGGCAGAGCCCCTTCTTACCAGTGTTGCCTGCCACTTCTGAGGGTGCCTCCTCACCAGTGCCGCCTGCTGCTTCAGAGGGCTCCAAGTCGCAACTGGCGTCCTCTGCTGTTCCGAAGAGTTCCTTGTCACCACCACTGCCACCTGCCATTTCGTAGGGATCATGACCTCTGGTGCCTTCCAGCCCCCTGGCCCACAACTGAGAGCCTCCAAATTCGCTAGTCCCCCACCAACGGGTTCCCAGTCTCCTGGTCCCTCGTTGATGGCCTCCTGGTCCCCTGGTAATGGAGGGAAGGCTGCTCAGGATGTGGCAGCCACTTCTGCTGGAGCACAGCACACATTCTTTAGCCCACTTAACTTTCAGTTATCCGCTCTATCACAGCCTTTTATTCTTGGTCATTCCTGGCTCTAACCCCCTAATCAGTGTTCCCTGTTTGCAGGGTCTAGGCCTAACCACACTCAGCACCATATTACAAAAGATGGGCTCTGTTCAACTGTGTTTAACTGCCACACCGCTTATGATTCTGCTTTCTGTTTATTTTATCCTCTCCCTCTGTTCTGTTCTGTTTGAAAATCCACTATTTCCAGTTAACTTGTGCCTACCTTTGGCTGTTCTTGTGTTTTATTATTTTATTTGCTGTTGTGTTTTAAAGTATTGCAGTTTCTGTTTGCATTCTGTCCAGTCCTGTCCACACTTGTGTACGCTTGTGTTTTGTTTTGTACAACAATCCTGGAGAAATGTTGCTTCATTTCACCGTGTACATTTCCCATGGTTGAAATGGCAATAAAAATACTTGACTTGACTTGTTTGTCTCAGAGCCAAAATTAATACACCCCCCACGCACAGATCTGGATTTGATGAGTCACAATTATATAGCAGAAGCCCTGCTTTTGAGAAAAGTGGTAGATCAGTTATTACGTACAGTATATAGTGGTTACTTCAAGGCTATCACGTGTCCTGTGATGAAGGATCAATCAGTGAGCACCCATTTGAATAACAAGCCCTAATATTAGAAACTTTATCTTTATTTCGTAACTTCTTAATGATGGCTAGTAACTTAGTAACTATTCAACTGACTGTTCGTGAAAACTGAAATGAATACTTTAACTATTAAATCATATTGGTCTGATTATTAAACAACAGTTTGCCAATATATAATAAAATAATAATTAAATTGTTGATATAATTATCTGATCTGACCTCTTAAAGAAACCGAATGTGAAATTTTCTTGTGAATGTGAAATGTCTGCATTTTCTTTTGATGTATGTACACAAGCCATTACCTTTAGGAATATTTATTTGTAAAGATTTGTGACCCATTAAAAATGATTGTTATTTCACTGCTTAAACTGAAGAGCCAGTCCTGAGAATAAACAAACCTCCTTCATAACTGACCATGTTATCTAATTTACAGCAAAGCCAAAAGAGTGACTTGTGGATAGTGGCCCATAGGGCATGCCCTTGTGGGGGGTGGGGGGCTCACACAGTGATGGACTCTTAAGGATTAGATATACCACCCAGAGTTTGGGCTGTCTGAGAGTGGACAGGGTGAGCACAGCTTGTCCCATTTAAAAAAGTTTTTTAAAAAGATAAAAACATAAAAGTAATATAGCCTACAACTAAACCTTTAAATATTGAACCAAATGACTGAACTTGCAAAATGCAGCCAACACCGAGATGGTCTAGTTATGGTCAGTGTTTTAACATGAGTGATATGAAATAAATATGCATCTTAAGACTGTAGATTGCAGTGATAATCCTGCAGCTAAGGCATATAGCAAAGCACAGTAAAATCATGTCAAGCTAAGTCAAAGTTACCCACCCACTGAGCAAACCAGAGGCAACAGTGGCAGGGAAAAATTCCCTCAGAGCAGGAGAAAGAAGCCTTGAGAGGAACCAAGGCTCAGGGGGACACATCCTCCTTGGTTTGACACAGAGGAGCACAACAACAGCACAGGAAGCAATTAGTATTATCTGTGGCTGGGGGACATGTAGTAATTAATAATGAATGATGAGAGATGAAGGTTCCCTGTTGTTAGACAAAAATACTCAGGGTTGACCAGAGAAACCCAGCAAATCACAGCCAAGCAGGGGTTATCTTGAAAAGTACAGGAGTTAAGTGCAAAAAACTAAATGAGAGTTAAGTGCATAATGGATATGAGGGCGTTAGTAGACATCTCAGCCAGGTTTTTCAGCCTCCTAGGAGTGAGACAGAGTCTGTTTTCAGGCTCAGTAATTTGATGTGCCTGAACTGGACGTGCTGTGTTTTTTTGCGCTTTTCTGATTTAACTTGTCAGGTAATATTATGGCTTTCATAAACCTAATATAGTGTGTTAGAACAAAAAAACACATGAGGGGGGACATGGGGTACAGGAGGGCGATATGGAAAAAATCAGCCATAACATTAAAAACACTATTGTATAAGTCCCCTCATGTCACCAAAGCAGCTCTTGTCCCATCGAAGCATAGACCCCACGAGGCATCTGAAGGTGTGGTATCTATCACCTCATTATCAGCAGATCCTCTAAGTCCTGTCAGCTGCAAGGCTGAACCTACATGGATAAGTCTAGCTTGTCAAGCATATCTAGCACATTTTGGAGATCAAGGCAACACCTTGAACTCTTTGTTATGTTTCTCCAACCATTCCTCAATGGGTTTTGCAATGTGGCATTGGGGACGAATGGGTGTATGTGTCAAAGTAACAACCACATGAGTGCCAGGACCCACGGTTGCCCAGCAGAACATTGCCTACTGCCTCCACTGGCTTGCCTTTTTCCCATAGTGCATCCAGGTTTTATAATGAAAATATTTTATTTACTTTATCTTCAAATGTCTAAGCCAAGCATGTCAAAGTAAAACAATGCTTAGCCTGGCACTGGGTGTCTACAAATGGCTATTTAAACAGTGAAGTAAAATGCAAAATTGCTGCATGTTGTATGATCACAATTTCGTTTATTAGTGTGTTGCTGAATTACCTTTATTTTTTATTTAGTTTTTTGTGACAACAGTATTCAAATACTGCTCATCTGTTTGTGCAGTCAAATAGCAACGCTAGTTCAAGTGCCCATTCGTAGTGATACAACATTGCTACCGTCATTAGCACTGAAAAGTGGTAGTGCTTTGTTGGCTCTCTTTTGTAGCTCTCTTTGTGTGGGTATTCTCAGCTCTAATGCTAAATCAGTCAAAACTATTCTGATGGGTCAGACAGGAATGGTGTGCCAGAGCCCCAAATTGAAAGCGCAGGCAGAGCTGAAGGCAGAGCTGAAGGCTGAAAAACACTAACGGGCCCAAAGCGGGCCGTTAGTGTTTTTAAAAGCAAAAGCGAATCAAACATAATAGTTTCCCACATTTTTGTTTTCTACCTAAACATCTTATCTCCTGTTCGGTGTGCATTCATGTGTTATGTCTCACGAATTTGGACGTGAAACAGTTACTGCGGTAGATATGAAACTGACTGGTGGCTCCTCAGCTCATAAGCATAAAGTTCATTCAGAAAGAGACAACAGACTGAGCAGGGCATGCATCATTTCTTTTTTTTTTATTTATTAGTTCTATGAGTAGTGCTCTCTCTCACCACATTACATCATGTTACAACATATTCTGTTTGATGCAAGGAATCTAAAAAGAAACAATCAACTGATCAAATGAAAAAAATAAAGTCAGTTTGGTATAACATCACTGGGTACAAAACATATGTACTGCTTAAGACATACTCAACTTAAATCATCTCCTCTCATTCCTGACTGTTGTGTTCAAGTTTAGCCTGATCCTTCAGCGTCACAGCTGTATAGTGGCTAGGGCAACACTGACACACTCTGCATTCGTTCTAGAGCTTCGACTGGCACTGCTGTGTTGTATAAAATGGTACATTTTTCATAGATACTTAGGCTTCCTGTAGACCTGAAGAGCTGTTCTGTCTGGTAGTGTGTCTGAGTGCCCCTTCTAGAGCAGTTCCTGCCCATCATAGCTACAGTAGTAAAAGTCACAAAGTCTTCTTCCACCTCAGACAATACCTATCTGTGCTGGGGGCAGGAAGCTGTCTTTGTACTGATACTTCTTCCATGTTTAATTCATAGAGCCAACCTGGTATGCGGACCTACTACAATAGCGACAGCGCTGCCCTGTCTGTACTACCTCAGGAGACCCTGACAACCCTCACACAATTCCCTTACAATGACAGAATTTGTTCTGATGTCTGAGTCGTTTCAGAGCGGGCTAGCTGCTTAACAAATGAACTTCAGCTGATTCCTCCACGCCCTCACACCCGAAGCTCAATTTCGTACACTTTGGTTCAGTAATAAAAATGCACAGTGATGTCACATTTGTGTCTCTCTTTTTCAAACGTGGTGCTCACAGAGATTAATGCTAGACACTTACTGTGGAATTTAGACTAGATGTGAAGGAGAAAGAGTCTTTTCGTGTATTATGTTCACTAAATGTTAATCTTTCCCCAGACATCACAGACTAAAGAGACCTTCGATCGTGTTGCTTTTTAGACTTACCATGACCTTTGAGTCTTTTAAAAGAAAGTGAATACAAATGTTTTACATATGAAAGAGGCTCGGAAAAAAGACACAAGACTGGCGAGAAATCGTTGTCCATGTGACAACATAAGCAACTTAGGAACAGTTTCCATGGTTACTTGTGTATAAAATTGCCAGTTCAACATAACTGGCACCGCTGAACAGATAGTTTTTTAACAGGTTTGCACTTCATATTCTCTGTAACTGCATCTGTCTTGTCCTCAGTAGAGTAGACAGATGAATGCATAGCTAACAGGCCAACAGGCTCCTCTGATATAATTCAAGTTCACAAATGGGGGCACTGTAAAATAGTGATGGGGACTTGACTCTAAAAGAGTCGATTCTTTAATTACAACACATCTGGGATTCAAACTTTTGACCAACAAAAGTTTGGAGTCAGCTCTTTGTTGCTGACACTCCTTGTTTCAAAAATAATGTTATTATGGGCTCAAGAGAATAAAATGGTATCCTTTAAATTGAAGTCAAGTCCTGTAGAAGGCATGTGGATTCCTGTGAATAATTTGGATTTGCCTAGCACAAGTTTGTTTGATTATCAAGTTTAGCAGCCATATTAGAGCACTACCCTGTTAATGTGTATGTGAACTCCAATGCTACTTGCATGTCTGAGTTTCAAATGTCGCTATTTAAATTTGACGTTACTTAAAATGTGAATATACACCCCTGTCTACTAACACAACATGGTAAATCCTGTAAGGGCACTAGTGGACATTTGCATTATCATAGCAGCATAAGTTTCTACAATAAACATTGCAGCTATGACATACACTTTTATTTTATGGCTGTACCTGTCTCCCATTGTAATAAAGTAATATAAAAAATAAATAAAGTTCTTAAAAGGACCACATTTCATGGACAAGATAACAAAACCAAAACAACAGACTCACCTAGTTCAGACACATGAACAAAGGCACATGGAGAATGTAAACAACAGAAAAGAAAACGGGAAGAACAAATAACAGGGAAATACAGGGCATCTGTAATAGGTTTTTTTTATATGACCCACCTGCATGGAGTAACGGTTGATGGTTGGGACAAAATAACTATTGCTGTAATTAAATACATTACTAATGAATTGTGTTTGTTTTCAATTTCTATTAAATGTATTTGTTTTCTAAGCATAGTTTCAGAGGGTCTGTAGCTTATGAGGACATGAAAGAAAAGTCATATCAAACAGGAATTGCACAAACATTCTAAAATCTATACTATATCACATTTCTTACTAAATTGACTAAATAACTTTTGAATGAAAGATATTACTTCCATTGACGCTGTGGCAGACAACGACTGTTTGACACGTCTAACAAAATCAAAGTTAGATTCAGCTTCTTTCATTTAAATTCTGCAAAAGCAAAGAATGAGAAAATTGTGAATATACATTGTAAATATGGTAAAGAAAACATTATGTCATATGGGATGTAAAAACAAAACATTTGATGTGGGGCTTTGGATGTATGTTTTAGCTTTTTTTCATTACTAAATAAATGATGGTGTGAGTTTTTTCGTTGAAAAACAGCAGTTTCCCCGTTGCTATCTTTGCAATATGTTGATTGAATTTTTAAAGTAGATCACATTTCCAGTTGCAGACATGTTCCTGTACAATAATGTCAGCAGCTCTCATTTTTGGCTTTGGAACTGTGAGCCTGTTTTTAAAGGATGGTTAAGTTCAAATAAAAAAAACAAAACAGATATTTATATGTTCTAATTGTCATCAGTTGTTTGTAGGTTACACAATACCAACATGAAATCAAAACTGCATATTGTTCATCTAAGCCAATTCAGACAGACAGAGAACGAACATGATTTAAAACACAACATGCAGGTTAAATGCTCTAAAATGTGTGACATGATAGAAGCTGGGGACACGGGCCTATGACATAAGTCGGCTGTCAAAAAAGTAAAGGTAAATGAAGGCTAATGATGTTACGTTTAATTGTTGTGAAAAATGAATAATGGTGGCACTAACCTGGGCCTTGTATACACCTGAAGAATTGGAAAATTCCAAACAGATACGTTTTTATGAATTACGTATTCATAGTCATACTGTAGGTACGCTTACTGGACACAGAAATTTTTTAGTGCTGTGCAGTTTCTCACCTCTGCTGCAGTGTCAGCACACACCAGAAAATTCACTCTAAAATCTCCAGAGATCACGTCACCTTTGACCAGCTTAAAAGCATGAGGGCTGTGATGTTACCTCTAAGACTAGAGCTAAGGTTTTTTTTTTCAACCAGTTACAATGCACAGAAAGCTGAACTGTACACACAATGCTTATCAAGACCCTGAGAAAAGTCTGCAAAATGGCAAGAGTGCGAGACGAGGTCAGATTTGCATGCATTTCCGAAGCAGGCACCCTCATACAGCAAGTGCAATTTCCGAGGGAGCCCCTTGAGCTTCTTTATATTCCCACACCCTGAGGCTTGGTATTCAGTCACTAAATGGAAAACAATGCAAAATGACTTTTATTTTTTATTACGTCATAGGACTGAGGAACAAAGTCTAGACATGAAGTCTGGGAAGGTTAAGTTATGTAAGCTGCAGACCCTACTTTAAATTAATCATCTGATTAGTCCAAAACAGTGAATTTCTACATAATGATACTGTCCCGTTGAGTGCCATTTTCAACAACGACTCATATTGAAAAATGGCACTTAACTATTAGCAGTAAAACCTATGAGTAAAAGTTTCATGTCTTATCTCATCTCAGCACATCTGGTCATAACTGGTTAACTGCCTTTGTCTCACAGCGAGCTGTGCTTGTTTGGCTAACAGACAGCCCAGTGTCTCATCGCATGCAATATTACACCTAGTGTACTCATGAATATTTCATGTTAAACCAACACAGTCTTCCTAACTTGCATAATAGGTGCAAAAATAGCAACCACACTGCCAGTTTTGTGCATCAGTTGGTAAGTGAAGCAAACAACAGTGCAGTTGTGGGTCTAACAACAACCTGCAGACTTGAAAACGGCCAGAAAAAAGTCTTATGTGCCTTTTTAAAATCTCTCTGAGAGCTGTTAAGTCATAAAAGTTAAAGAACCAGTTTGAGACGGAACAGTGTTTTCTGGTCATTAGATGCTTTCAACTTCTTGATTCAAAGAGTAATGAAAATCAGAACAAGTTGATTAACCCACAACCTCATCTCCTCCAACTTCCAAGAACATTCCCCTGAAAAGAATCATTCCACTGATGCTCAGAATGTATGTTTTTTCATCCATTTGGAGCTTCCACAATGGTTTTAATTTGAAGTATCTGAAGTTGAGGGATTTTTTGGGGAAATGTTGGCTTCTACAGTGAGATACTACACAAAACATCATTTCTATAGGCCTCCACAGGGCATTCAGCCAGACGGCAAAAGTGCTTCTAGAAACTCTAATATAGCACAATGTACCAACACCATCACCTCCAACTGTTGTGCTATTATTTCCATCTTCCTCAAGATGAGATGCAGTGTTGAATGCATGCGATCTTATTTGTTTTGGAAGTGATGTGTTTCTACATTGTGTCCACTGTTGTTCAGTCTTTGCACTGAGACATACAGGAACATGGATAGCTGATGTTACTGTGGTCAGTATTGGCCAAAAAAGGTGAATGTGCTAAAATATATGATCAAACTATATGAAATATATATATATATATATATATATATATATACACACAATGTTAAAATCAGCATAAAAAATGTTGATGTGCATTGAAATGTGTACTTATTCTCAAAATAACGAGGGTCTCCAAACCTTTGCAATTGACTACATATATACTTATGCATCATATGACTAAAACTCAAGCGAGGTGTACTCCGAGAATACAATTATTTTAAGCATTAATTTTTCAAGACATGCTACATGCTGTGTCACACACATACACACACCAACAATGTTCTTTTTAAAAAGAAAATGCAAACTTTGCTAGAGTTTCAAAAGAGACCATTCACTCCAAATCCCCTTCAGTCCAGATATGAAAATTAAACTGTAAAGTTGTTATTTATTTGTCATGAAAACCAACAGAGCAAACCAACATTTCGTATCATATTCAGTGGCACCATATCATTGCATCATGACCTGCATGTTAGTTTTGTAGCTAGTGTGTTAGCTTGTTTTTTGCTGCTAATTTTTGCTGCATTGAAAGACCCTACTGTATCACACCAAATCAAGTAATGGAGATTATAGATTGTTACACCCCTAGAACTTACATATTTTCACTTATTCATCTTACGGTAGTTTGGCCAACCATTAATGCTAAAGTTATCAGTAGTGTTTCAGCCTGGACTCCCTTCTGAATGAGGCACAATCCAGGGCAGCCAATTAGAACAGAGACCAGTAACGTAAATTAGTCTTGAAGGTACAGAGGAAGGGAAGTGTTAAGGTGGAAACTGTGCATAAACCCACATTTATCTCATAGTTATATTTAAAAGAAAAGGCAAAACAAACAAAAAAACAAGAAAAATGTATGACATGCATCTTTCAGTGAGTAAAACTGTATATGTGTGTGCATTTATGTCTTTTTGTGTACAGTGTCACATCACATTTTGCATGCCCAGGTCAGTGGCGT
>JBBIGA010142986.1:0-19854 GCA_037576975.1 Alestes dentex | reverse complement strand
GTAGCATGCAATAAACCAATTAGAGTTCACACTCTCACTCCCTTTAAATACCCGGCGCATGTTCCATGGCGTGCTGTATATAATGATGGCAGATTTACCTGGACGTCAGGAAAGCACGGTGCGCCGTGTGCATTATCGGGCCCCATATCTCTTCTCGTCCTCGCAGGGCTTCAAGCACAGTTCGTCTTGAGCCTCCACCGCTCAAAAGAAGAGGGAGACATGCGCCAAGACTCTTCTCAGTCTCAGCCCCCCAGTGGTGGAACTAACTCCCTCTTCCACCCCTGGTTAGGCCCTCCAGTTTGCCTACCAGGCCAAGATGGAGTGGACAGTGCCATCATCTACCTGCTGCACCGTGCCGACAGCCATCTTGACAGTCCAAGGACTGCCTGACTGATAGGCCACAGTACATGCAGCTACAGGGATGTAAGTCTGACACAATACTCTGTAGCAATGCAGCTACTCAGGGAACATTTAGTACAGGATGGCTGCGGACAGATAAGTGAACTGGTGTACGCTGAATGAGCTTACGGGTTGGGTGTGGAGATTGTTCAGAACTACAAATACTTGGGTGTGAACATTGACAACAAGCTGGACTGGTGTAAGAGATCTCTGGCCACACATAAGAGAGGTCAAAGTAGGGTGTACTTCCCATGTAGACTGCCCATGTGATCTTTAAGAGTCTGCAATACCATGTTGTGGATGTTCTATGAGTCTGCTGTGGCCAGTGCCATTTTCTACCCTGTGGTGTGCTGGGGTGGCAGCATAAAAGTGGCAGACCCAAAGGGACTCAACATATGGATCAGGAAAGCTGGTTCAGTGGTGGGTGAGGAACTGGACAACATGGAAACTGTGTCGGAAGAGAGAACATTTGTCTAAACAGTCCATCATGGACAATGCTGATCACCCACTCCACAGTGTTGTGGCAAAACTGAGAAGAACCTTTTGCCATAGACTCCCAAGCTTAAAGTGCTCCACCGAACTCCACAGGAAATCATTCCTTCCCACTGCCATCAGACTCTACAACTCTCTCTCTGTCACACATCCACACAATAATATGTGCAATAGACTGTTGCTTCTTGTTGTGTAATCTGTACAAAAGCCTGTTGCCTCTTGTGTAATTTCTTACCGGGTTTAGATAACTATCATTATGTGTATGACTATGCGCATGATTTTTTTACTCGTATGATGTGCAACGGTCTACCACGTGCAATGTTCTTATCAGGTGCTAAACATTATCATGATGTGCAATAGTCTTACATGTGCAATATCACTACTTATGTCAGTATTACTTATATACTACTGATCTCTACTAAGTGCAATAACATACGCCTAACTACCATCTGTACTGTTAGATTTCTCTTAAGTACAATAAATAAGAATATTTATAGTGTATATATACACAGCACGCGTATATAGCACAGTTGATTTTCATACTGAGGTTTTTTTTCCTACAGATTTTATTTAGATTTATTTAGACTTTATATTTTATATTGTTCTTTGCTCTGTGTGTCTTGCTCTGCAGTCATAACATAAGTCTTGTTCCTGCCTTCTCATCCCAGGTCTTGCCCCTCCACACCTGCTTGTTTATCACAATTGGAATCAAAATCAGAAAACTTGATCCTGGAGAAAATTGCTTATGTAATGCAATACACAGAGACACAGAGACAAGAACAATATAAAATATAAAGGTGAAAGATCTGCATAAAAAAAAACTCAATATGAAAATACACTGTGCTATATTCAGAAATGCTGGATATAAATTCTATAGATAAGTATTAAGTAATAATAATTAAGTAATAAAAAGTTATATTCACATAGGTAGTGATATTGTACATGAAGACTATTGCACCTTAGTTACTGTGCATAATGAAATGATCCTGCGCCCATTTAGAAAAAAGTCACATGATATTGCATGCGGTACTGCACATGAGATATTGTACATAATGTTTAACACCCAATAAGAACATTGCACATGGTAGACTGTTGCACATCATAACAAAAGTAATGCACACGTAATGTCGTTTGTGGCCATAGAGTTCTCAGACTAGTCCAACTTGTTGTCAATGTGTACACCCAGATATTTAAACAATCCTGAGCAATCTCCACATCCACACTCCTAATGGGCAGGGGAGTGACAGGAGATCATGATCTTCACAAGTCCACCACCAGTTCTTTGGTCTTTTGGATGTTGAGCTGCAGCTGGTTCAGCTCACACCAGTCCACAAAATTGTCCACATCCATCCTGTATTGATACTTCTGACCATTGCTATGTCATCAGGAATTTCTCCAGATTGCAGTCGTCTTTGTTGTACTAAAAGTCAGATGTGTACAGGTTGAGGAGGAATGTTGACAGAAGTGTTCACTGAGGAGCTACAGTGCTACACATCACTGTGTCAGACTTACATCCCTGTAGTCGCATGTACTGTGGCCTATCGGTCAGGTAGTCCATAATCCACGCAACTAAGGGAGCACAAACCTGCATAACAGACAACTTGCTCCCCAGCCAGGCTGGCTGAATGGTGTTGAAGGTACTGGAGAAGTCAAAGAACGCAATCCTCAGGGATGCACTTGGCTTGTTAAGATTGTGCTGTCATAACCAGGGGAGATGGTGTCAAGGACCAGTCTCTCAAAGACTGTGGGAGGTGAGTGCAAGTGGCCAAGTATCATGATTTGAAAGGCGATTTTCTAAGGACTGCCCTACCTCCTCATCACCCGTACAGCTGTGCTATTGACCTTCTCTCAGGTATCACACCTCCGTGAGGAAGACTGCCCTTGCACAGACTTGGGCTATGGAAGAGTACATTCAAGAAACCCTAAAAACGGACTAATTCGATCTTCTACCTCTCCCTTTCTTCTTTGTGGGGAAGAAAGATGGGGGACTATGTCCCTGCATCAACTGCTGAAAACTCAACCAAATAACCCTTAAAAACAAATACCCACTTCCCCTAATCAACACAGCTTTCAAACATCTCACCGGAGCCACTGTCTTCACCAAACTGGTCCAGGGCCATCAGAGCAGCAAAACACGCACATGCCCAGAAAATCCACTGCCATTTAAGGACACTGAGGATGTACGATGCATGTGGCAGGGCATCCAGGCCTTCACCAACTACAGGGTATCTCCACCTGCCTGTGATGGTGAGGCCTCCCTTCCAGACGCTCTGAACCAATTCTATGCATGTTTTGAGGCCCAAAACGTCATGGGAGTGAGGAAGTCTACTCTGCCGCCCCAACAGCCAGGTGCTCTGTCTGACCATGGCAGATGTGAGGAAAACTTTGCTCAGTGTCAGCCTGTGGAAAACTCCTGTACCAGAAAACATTCCTGGTTGTGTGCTCAGAGGATGTGCAGACCAGCTGGCAGATGTTCTCACAGACATCTTCAATATTTCTCTGAGCACCAGTGTCGTTCCAACTGGCTTCCAAGTCACCACATCATCAGGTTTGCCGATGACACAACTGTGGTGGGTTTGATCAGCAAGAATGAGGCAGCATACAGGGAGGAGGTGCGATGGCTGACGGAATGGTGCAGAGCCAACAACCTGTCCCTGCACGTGGATAAAACAAAAGAGATGGTTGTGGACTTCAGGAGGGTGAAACATAATCACTCCCTGCTGAGAATTGGTGGCTCCTCTGTGGAGATTGTCCAGAGCACCAAGTTCCTTTGTGTTTACATCATGGAGAACCTCACGTAGACCCTCAACACCAGCTCCATCACCAAGAAGGCCCAGCAGCGTCTCTACTTCCTGCGGACACTGAGGAAAGCGCACGTTCCACCATATTCTACAGAGGGATCATAAAGAGCATTCTTTGTAGCTGCATCACAGCTTGGTATGAAATTTTTTTAACCTTTCGGTTCGCAAGACCCTACAGAGGATTTTGAGGACAGCTGAGAAGTTCATCGGGGTCTCTCTCCCCTCTGCCACAGACGCGTACATTTCTTGCTGCATCACTCACCCCTCAGACACTCTCTTCTCCCTCCTCCCATCTAGCAAAAGGTTCCGTAGCATACGGGCCTCCACTAATAGAATTTCTTCCCTCAGGCCATCAATCTCCTCAACCAGAAGTGAAACTTAAAATTGTACCCCCCACACATACACACACCACCAGCACACCCTCCCGAACAAACCACACTTTAATAACCTTTGTAAATACGCTTCTGTTTATTACACTGTACATGCTCTGTCCATACTTCTGTTCTGCATTTTTGCACACAACTATCTGCTGCTAGAATACAGTATCTGTCAAAACACTAGCTGTATTGTTACTCTTGTGTTTTTTACTTTCTTTTGTCCTGTCTGTACTTGTGGTCTTATGGTGTTATTTATGTGTACTGGGTGTATATGGTTGAAATGACAATAAAACCTACTTACCATGACTCATACCATAGGCTCCATCTCCAAGTAGTTCACTTATTAACCCATAAGTTTTGGGCAATTAGTCCCCCCCTCCAAAAAATGGAGGAGATATAAACTAACTACAATTTTAATTCATCTCTGTTTCTCAGGAGTTCATCAAAGCATTGTAGAGTGGTTTCCTTCAAGGTGATCCAGCTCACTGTTGAGTAAGAATGGACGACCCTCTCCCACTTTGACCAAGGGAGGCCATTCTTTCTGGGATCAAGCCCTGTTAGGCGCTTCCTGTAGGGACATTATGCCACAGTGATGTGTTGCACAGACATAGTGTTGGATATACAGCAAGCTCCAGAGAATTTGTATATCTATATCCTGCACTTTTACCAACATCTCAAACTACTGTTGTTCTTTCTAGTGAAGGTCCAAGAAGGCCTGGTGTTATATGCATAGTAAAAGATAACACTTGAATATTTTATGATTTTACAAATGTATAAAAAAATCTAGGATAAAAAGATCAAATTGATTTTGTGTTGAATCTGGATAAATGAATAGAAGCAAAAAAAAAAAGTTTTAGGACTCTTGGGATGAGAATTGTAATGCTCATCATCATCTATTTTTGGCCGCTTTTGTCATTACCACAAGGGAAAACAGGCACTAAAAATAGTAACAGTAACATTTCATGATTTTATAGATATATTTGTATAGATCTATTTAACAAGCATAAGATTATTTAAAAGAAAGTTAACTTAATCTTAGCACACTCTTAGCCCTCTGTGGTTATTTGAATATAACTTATCAAACAGCTTAGAATATTTATCTTGTAATATGAAAAGAGCTATCTTATTGTATAAATTATATATTTTTGTTTGCTAAAATTGGTCCAAAAGAATCTGTAAAAATGAACTCTATGCGAGATTCATTTGAAGACGCTTTTATGAAGAACTTCATTGCAGTTGGTCTGGGTGTCTATATAACCTACAAAAATGGGATTTTTGTGTTTGCCTTTTTTAAAAATCCACTTTTCTCCACTGACCAAAGATACATTCTGTACATTCATCTTCTCATCAATGATAGCATGGTGCTCTTTCTTTCAATTACTCTTCAAGTTCTTAGTTATGCTGTACCATTTATAAACTTTACAGTCTAGTTTTCTGCTTCTGTTTGCTACGACAACTACAGAAAACTCTCCACTTAATTTAGCTGGAATGGCCTTGGATTGCTACATTGCCATCTGCATACCGCTAATGTCTAATGTTGTTCCAAGGCTACTCAGTCCTCTCATATATGGAGTTTGAGACAAAAAATGTACAGATATGTCAGTGTATTTAACATGTGGTTTGTTCAACAGTCAAATCAAGTGTTAATGAAACTTAAAAGAATTTTACAAAGATAAGTGTCAGGGCTGAGGTCTATGACAGTGGGTGGCCGCTAGAGGCCACCCTTATTTAAGTTGTTATTGGGGTTTGTTTTTGGACTTTTATTTTGAAAGATGAGGTTTGTGTTTTAGAGTTTCACCTGGGGCTAGTTTATGTTAAGTACCTGTGTTTTGTGATTGGTGGGTGGATTTTGGTTTTCAGGGATTTAAGTCATGGGTTTGGTTTGTCTTTGTGGGTCAACCATCCAGCTAAGTTTATGTTTCTCCTCTTTGGTTTGAGTCAATTGCTGGTAGCTGTGTATCAGGCCCTCGAGCCTTTTGTTTTGGGTTTTGTTTCGAAAGAATAAAGAAAAGATGAACAAGTATGTCTGCTTCCACGCCTGCTCTCTTTCTGGTAAAGAGGGGAAATGAGACAATAAGCTGAGAAATTTCAATGCATAGGCAAGACAGGATGATTTGCAATGCTACAAAATATTTAGTCACTTTGCATTCATTCCTGTGTTTCATGAAGGCAATACATTTGTATACCAGTCTAGTTGCAGTAAAGAGAAAAGCTCAAAGAAGTATTATGACACATGGAGAGTGAAAATCATGTATTAATCCTACACAGTCATCACAGAAACATAATTTTAGGAGTAAGGTAACTAGGGCGGGGTATTGTTAAAAATGTTAGACCTGTACTGATACTTAGAGACAAGTTCCTGAATGACAGTTGTTAGATAACAATTTTAGAAACTTATTTACCTCAATGTGGTAAAATGTGGTGAGATAGCTGAGCTATTTGGCCAGTTGACAAAGTATATATACAAATTTCACTTAAATGTTTATGTCGTTGGTTTTGGCAGAGATGTCCTTTTTGCATGCTTTTGGCAGTGAGCTTGATCAAATTGAGCCACACCTTAATCTCTTAGATATTTTTACACCTACTGTGAGACACACTCTGTAGTCATATCTCGCTACACACAGAAACAACACATACACAAATATGAGCGCTGGAGCTAATATGGAGTTTTTTACATGCCTTTATATGTTTCATGTAACATCATAGCCACTTCTGCTGGCCTTCTTTCACAGGCATTATGTGATGGTAATAGACACAGGCACTTATCCAGGGTACAGATAGTTCTGGAATTGATTTTATAACCACACTTTGTTGTTGTGGGAAAGCAGTAGTGCTTGCTCTAAGTACTACTGGCTAGAATATAAGACAATCCACAAAATGTGAAAGTGCTGTCATCAGTTTCATTGTTAAGCTTCCCCATCCATTTCTAATTTTGCTTTAGAAATTCTTTTCAAATGCACAAAGCCAATTTTGAAAAGAGAACTTGCATTGCATGGAAAAAAATTGTCTATTTGTCATACATAAACACAGCACAGCACACAGAGTGGACAGCACAAAATTTTTCTCTGCATTTGACCCATTCAAGTGAAACCGTGGGCAAGTCGGTGTTGTGCCTGGGGAGCAGTGTGTGGGGACGATGCCTTGCTCGAGGATACCTCAGTGGCGCCACGGGCACTGGATTAGATTCTACATTTTTGCAATCACTGGAGCAACTCCCTGACCACCAGGTCCACTCACTCACCATGACTGCTTTGTGGTTTTCCATTACACCCATGTGGTACCATAGATTAATTGCTCACTTTTTGCAGCGTATCCTTTGTGGACATTAAGACTGGAGAGTCAGATGACAGTGCTGAAAGATGGTAACTGGGGCAAGAAGGGGCATCATCCGTATGTAAAGCTACTGATTTGCACAGGGCGCAAGGGCACAGAAGGTGACAAAGAGACAGAGCTAGGGTGAGTTCTGAAAGAGAGCAAGAGGTCAAACCCCACTGAGCATTAAGGGACACCTTCTCCCATGGTAGCGTTCAGATCCATTTCACTTCTCAGCATGTAAGGGAAGATCTTCAGCATATTGGCTAGACGGTTGACAGACTTCCTCATGAAGAGCACCTATATTGACAAATGCAGAAAATAGGCATCCCTGGAGTTCGAGGGTGCCTTGAACACATTGGGGTCGTCCCTCAGCTGATCAGGAAGGCTTGTGAAGGGAAAAGAGATTTAGTAGTGCTTTAGCTTAATTTTGCCAGTGTATATAGCTCCATTCCCCAGAAGCTTGTCTAGTTGACCCTGAACCGATGCTATGTTCCCAGAAAGCTCAAAACCTCATCATGGACAACTACAGGGACTTCAAGCTGAGAGTAACTTCTGGGAACATAACATCTGATTGGCATCAACTTGAGAAAGGGATTATAACTGGATTCACCATCTCAGTGATCCTCTTTGCCCTCGCCCACTATCCAAGTCGGTAATTAGGCAGTCTCCCATCAGAGCTTTCATGGATGACCTCAGTCACCACGCAATCAGTACCAGGAGGGCGGTGGATTCTGCAGGGATGGAGAATCTCATTTCCTGGGCAAGGATGGGGTTTAAACCAGCTATGTCCAGGTCCATCGTGCTGAAGAGGGGGAAGTTTGTGGACAAGTTCCGCTTCCATGTGGATTATGATCCCTTTTATCACAGAGAAACCAGTTAGGAGCCTCGCTAAGGTCTTCAACTGTAGTCTCAGGGATGCATCAGCCATTCAAGACAGCATCAAGGAGCTTGAAACGCGGCTCTACACAGTTGACAAGTACAGCCTACCAGGCTGATTTAAGGCTTGGATTCACCAACACGGTATCCTACCTTGTGTTCTTTGGCCACTTTTGGTTTACAAGATAACAGTGTCAACAGTGGGGAACCATGGAGGGGAAGACCTGCAGCAACCTCTCCAGGTGGCTGTGACTCCCACATGAAGCATGTCTCTGTCGGCACTTCAAGAACCTAGGGGTTGAACTCGCCGGAATCACAGTGTGGACAGGCTGGAAGTGGAAGGCCCAGGACAACCTAGGAAGAGCATAGTTCCAGTTGAGGCACAGGGCTTTGGTAGGCATTGTGGCAATTGGCGGAGCTGGGTTGCGAGCCAGTCCACAACACCACTATGACAAACCCCAGGGCAGTCAGAACCCCAGCAGATCAAGTTCCTGATCCAGGCTGTTTACAATATGCCCCCTAGCCCAGTTAACCTCCACACCTGGGGCAACAGACCTGTTGGAGGGCCGCTACCGCTAGCGGCAGGACCAGGTGCTGAAGTTCATTGCAGAGAACATCTCTAGAGCTATGGATAACACCAGACAGGTTTGGTACGATAAAGACATTCCTTTTGTCAGGGCAGAAGACCAATGCCAAGTACAGTCCAGACCACCAGTTGGACTTCCCAGCAGTACATTAGACTGGGAGCTCAGAATTGAGCTGGGCAGGCAGCTCAGGTTATGAGATCACATCTTGGCAACTTGGTGCTTTCATCTGCTTCTTTGAAGCAAGTGCTTCTACTAGAACTCACATTTCCCTGAAAGGAGGCACCCCATGGAGGCAGCAAATAAACAGAAGTGGGTCAAGCACCAGGAACTGGTGGAACAGTGCAGGGGGGCAGGCTGGAAGGCACGCTGCGAGCCCATTGAAGTGGGATGCAGAGTGTTTGCTGGTTGATTGCTGTGCAAGGCCTACATGCTACTGGGCATAACAGCGTCCACTAAGAGGAGCGTCATCAGGTCATGGAAGCTGTAGAAAAGGCCTCTTGATGACTTTGGTTCAGGATTAGTGAACCATGGGCCAGTGCTGCTGGGACGCAATCCAGGGTTTGATTAACTCTGACTGGGTTGCCTGAGTGAGGGTGTATGATGTTGAAAGACCCAAAATACCCGATGACCTCTATGATGCAGAAAGCAGTCAATACCTTATCTGTTCTGATTCTACCTGACCAAGGATTTCTAGTTTTAGATCAATGCATGTGTTTTAAGACTTGGAACAAGAGATGGACAAGAATATTTGTTCTATGCCTCTAGGTTGCTACCAGGTCCAGAAGAGAACTACTCCACATAAGAAAGAATGCTAAACATGAACACTTTGCCAGCTTTTTTAATCACGCCATTCCAAAAAAATAGATAATCGATTTTAGAAGAAATGAACTGTCTGTGAATAGCATTTAATAAGACAGACAGTTTTTTATAGCCAGCTATGAAGATTTAAGTTAATTGAGATTAAGCACTGAGATTCTGAAGTCTTAACTCTTAAGTCCTCTGACTTAGGCAAGCACAACTGCAAGTTATGTGGAGGCATATAGGAAAAGGCTCCAAAAGACTTTGAGGAATTCTAATACCTACTGAGGTGTATAATTTACAAATGTAAAAATCTGCACCTAAAAGTTCCCAAATTGTTTTGAACCAATCTGGATGAATTAATAAAAACATATTCAAAACAATTGGATGAAAACCCCTCTTATATTACTTTGTTTTTCAGTGTACACAAACATACAGATATTAAGCTGAACTAATGTCTACCTTTCCTGACACTCTAGAGGACTATGTTGATGTTATCGTCTAATTTTGGCTGCGTTTGTCATGACCACTAGGGAAAATGAGTCAATAAAAATAGAGTATAAAAGTAGCAGAGTAGTTTTAACTACAGGAAACACCTAAAGGTACTATCTTATCAATAATATAATTTACAATATTTTCTGTAGTACTATTTTACATGGTCCACCATCTTATCAGTGTAATATGATGAAAAAACTTGCCGCTCTTCTATACAAAGTTTTTTACTCAGCATATATTTAGCAATAAAACAAAGGGAAAGCTCTCTAAACTGTATAAATATTTCTATTTGATTAAATAGATTAGTGTGAAAATTCACTGAAAATGAACATCAGTCGGGATTCCTTTGAAGACGCTTTTATGAAGAACGTCATTGTAGTAGGACTGGGCATCGTCATAACCTACATCAACGGGATTTTTGTGTTTGCCTTTTTTAAAAATCCAATTTTCGCCACTGACCCAAGATACATTCTGTATATTCACCTTGTCATCAATGATATAATCATGCTCTTTCTTTCAGTTACTCTGTATGTTCTTAGTTATGCTGTACCAGTCTTAAACTTTACAGTCTGTAGTTTTTTGCTTGCATTTGCTGCAACAGCTGCAGAAAACTCTCCACTTAATTTGGCTGGAATGGCTTTGGAACGCTACATTGCCATCTGCAGACCGCTTCATCACCCTCAGCTGTGCTCGGTGAGGAGGACGTATATCGTTATCGGTCTGATTTGGCTTCTGACCTTTATTCCTGCACTAGCAGATATTATTATTGTCTTGGTGAATGAACCCATCAGCATTTTCTCAACACCAGTTCCTTGTTACATCAAGACTGTTTTTGGCACAAATCAGCACCTCATAAGAACAATCATTATAGAGGCACTTTATTTATCATGTGTGTGGATGGCACTGTTGTTTACTTACTGCAAGGTTCTTCAGGCAGCTAAAGCTGCAACATCTGATCAAGTTTCTGCCAGAAAAGCCCAGAACACTATTTTGCTTCATGGCGTCCATCTCCTTCTCTGTTTACTTGCCTATGTTACTCCACTTATAAACTACTTTTTTGTGGCTTTGTTCCCTAAATATAGAACCATGATTATGTATGTTACCTATCTACTGTCTAATGTCATTCCAAGGCTACTCAGTCCTCTTATATATGGAGTTCGAGACAAAAAAATGTACAGGTATGTCATTGTATATTTAACATGTGGTCTATTCAATGCAAAAGTTAAACCAATTGCTAACTAACACCTTAAAAAGGATAACTAATACCTTAAAAATAATTCATTCTTTTTTTATACTCAAGACATACTCAAGAAGTCCAGCTATTGAATACAAAATATTGTATTGAATTGTAATTTAGCCTAACCAAAAGACTGCAGTACACTGTTTATCAATGCTATAAAATTCAAAGTCACTTTGTATTAATATCTGTATTTGATAATGGCACTGCATTTGTACACCAGGATTTTTTTTCTCCAGCCTAGTGTCAGAAAAAATAGAAATGCTCAAAGAAGACTAGTGACACACGGAGAACTGAGTGCAGACCATATATCAGTCAAACACAGTCATTGCAGAAAAATAACCGCAGGAGTAAGATAACTTGGTCTGGGTATTGTTCAGAAATGTCCAGTATTTGTACTGATACTTGACACAGACACCGGTTCCTGAATGACACCAATTTTATAAAGTCCAGTTTTACAAAAAGAAAGACATCACACATTACAGGATCAATCTTTAGTTTTATTTTTTACTATTTACCACAATGCGGTGACATGGCTGAGCTATCTGGCCAGTTGACCCATATATGCACATTTTGACATGCTAACCTATATGTTAATTGTAATTGATCAGTTTCTGTCAATGTTAATTTAGCTAGGTCTCTATAGCCGTATGATAAAGTTACACCTCAAAAAAGATGGTAAATGGCCTCTCGGGCATCGGCACCTATTACAGTAATGTCAAAAGTGGCCGAATTTTTGTTTGCTACATGTTGCCAGCTAAAATCCCAGTCAGGGTGCCATCCTCTATAATGTTGGATAAGGTGAATCAGGTGGTAGAGATCTTGAAAAAATTAGCTGGACAAGAATGATAAGTGGAAGATGTCACTTTGGTCCCTTCTTTTTGTAATTAATCTGCTCTTAAATGTATTTAATGCACTTTTAAGTGTTTCACTTAAACGCTGTCGGTTTTGGCAGTGATAGCATTGTATGCTATTGGCGCTGAGCTTGATAAAATGGAGCCACACCTTAATCTCTAATATTTTTCACCTTCTATGAGACACTCTGTAGTCAAGTCTCACTACACATAAAAACAACACCACACATATATGAGCCCTGCAGCTAATATAGAGTTTTACTAGATGCCTCTACATGTTTTGTGTAACTGTCACCCCTGTTAGAAATCCTGTCCTTCTTTCACAAGCATTATGTGATGGTACATGGACACAGGTACTTAACCATGGTACAGATAGTCCTAGAATTGATTTTATAACCATACATTTTTGTTTGGGAAAACACTTTTGCTTGCACTAAGCACCACTGACTACAGAATATATGACAATCCATAAAATGTGAAAGTGCTATCATCAGTTTCCTTACTAAGTTTGCTTCTACATCCATGTCTAAGTTTGCTCTAGAATTCATTTTCAAATTTACAAAGTTTGTTTTTAGAAGATTAATACAATATTTAAGTTGTTAAAAATATTTTGTAAGATTAATTAAGTAAAGGAATGTGTAGCTTTATATCATAATTATAATAAAAAATCGAAATATGAAACCAGGGTATGAAGTGAAAGTCAAAATTAAACATACCTAAGTACATAAAGGTAAAAAGGTAAAAAAAAAAAAAATGGTAAGGAGCCAGCCTATGCTGATGCAGCAGGAGTTTTCACCCAGCTCTCTTCTGCCTGACCTTCACCGAGCACGCACTCTGCTGCGACTACCCATGTTATGGGGGAACACGGTAGAAGGGGTGTGGACCCCACAGCGGCACCTGCTACTCCAAAGATTGCGTCATCGTCAGCACACCCTGCTGCTTCAGAGAGCATTTCCTGGCTGGCTCGCCAGTCTTCTGTCCCAGTGTCGCCAGCGCCTGCTAGTGCTTCAGAGACCACTTCTTGGCCATCTCCCCAGTTTCCCTAGTTTTGGGTACACTGACTCTGGTTATCCAGCCAGGAAATGCTCTCCGAAGCAGCAGGGTGTGCTGACGATGACGCAATCTTTGGAGTAGAAGGTGCCGCTGTGGGGTCCACACCCCTTCTACCTTGTTCCCCCATAACATGGGTAGTCACAGCAGAGTGCGTGCTCAGTGAAGGTCAGGCAGAAGAGAGCTGGGTGAAAACTCCTGCTGGATCTTGGTTTGGTCTGTTCATTGGTGATATCAGCTGTCTGGCCCAAGTAAAGTGATGCACTCACAGGAGGGACTTGTGATGCTTTGAACTCAGCACTGCTCCAGATAAACTGTCAAATAAAAACCAGAAGCCTCTTTAAAGCCCACCATGGTGTAGAAGAGGGAAACCCAAGAAACACCAGGTCCTGCTGATTTTCTGGGAATTATTTTGAGTGTGGTTGAGCATGCTGCCTGTTAGTCTACTTTTTGTAATGCTACCTTTTATATCTTTTGAAATGCTCTAACTTAGACAAGCACAACCACAAGCTGTATGGCGGATCGCTCACCTGCTCATGCTGCAGCCTCTCGGAGTCCACCTGGTCACCGCGTCGGTCGTGATCGCCGCACTCAGCTCAGTCACTTGCTCCTTTTTCTTCCGCACACCTGCAGTAACGACAGTCCTCGACCATACACAGGCGGCGCAATAGCGCGTCCTCATTACAGTGCTGTCGACCTGGTCTGTGCTGCACCTCAAAGTTGTACTCCTGTAGCGCCTGAAACCACCACGCGAGCTGCCCTTCTGGGTTTTTAAAACTCAGCAGGCACGTTAGTGACATGTGATCGGTTCGAAGGCAGAATTTCTGCCTGCACAGGTAGAGCCGAAAGTGGCGGAGGCTCTGGACCACTGCCACGAGTTCTCGCCGTGTCGTGCAGTAATTTTGCTCTGACTGACTCAACGCTTGACTGTAATACGCCACTACGGGCTCTCATGGCTTCCGTGGCTTGTGATAGGACCACGCTGACACCTACATCGCTCGCGTCTGTGTCCACTATAAAAGGTTTTATTGGGTCCGGGCTCCTAAGCACCGGAGACTTCCCTAACGCATACCGAAACTGTGTGAATGAGGCTTTGCACTCCTCGGAACACCTGAAAGTACCCCTTTCTCCGTTAGCCGATATAACAGCCATGCGACCATTGTGAAGTCCCACACGAAACGCCAGTAATACGAAGCTAACCCCAGGAAGCTACGCAACTTTTTCACATTCCACAGTGTTGGCCAGTCCTGTACAGCCTCGACTTTAGCTGGGTCGGTGGCTACCCACTCGCTACTGACTACGTGCCCCAAGAACGCAACCTCTCTTTTGAACAGTGCAAACTTCTTTGGGTTCAAACCAAGCCCTGCTGCACAAATAGCCCCAAGCACCTCTTCTCGTCAAGATAAACAACGCATTTTGTCCACGGTATCTGGTTAAGCACTCGCTCCAAAAGTCTCTCAAACATGGCCGGATTATTGCAAGGACCAAACGGCATAACCCGGAAATGCCATAACCCTTGCCTGATAGTGAAAGCTGTTTTTGGTCTGGTGTCCTCAGCTAACTCTACCTGCCAGTAACTGCCCCGTAAGTCTAAGGAGGTAAACCACCGCGAACCCGCAATGTAGTCCAACGTGTCATTGACTCGAGGAAGGGGATAAGAATCTTTCTTTGTTACCGCATTCAGGCGCCGGTAGTCCACACAGAAGCGCCAACTGTCGTCCTTTTTCTTCACCAGCACTGCCGGTGCTGCCCAGGGGCTGTCTGATGGCTCGATCACCCCTGCTGCCGCCATTTCTTTGATTTTCTGCTCGGCCGTCTGCCGCTTATCCAGCGACAACCGGTGTGGGCGCAAACAAACCGGAGTAGCATCGCCAGTGTCGATGTGGTGCTGCACCAAAGCCATGCGCGTGCACTTCGCAACAAACAAATCCACATTCTGCATCAGTAGTAATTCCAGCTCGGCTCTCTGACTCTCTGTCAGTGAGCCCCGTGCTGTCTCTCCGCAACAGCTCTTGGACTGCTTGACGTGTCTCGATGGATGGCCCTTCCACCATGCGCGTCTCATTCACCCTTGCGTCGGTCTCTCTGCTGCTCCCATGGAATGAGCTAGTCTATGCAGCGACGTGAAGCTGTCTTGCTGCAACCTCCACCATTGCCCCCAGTCCTGCCAACGTGTCCAGCCCCAGGATGCATGGCTCCACCACGTCTGCGAGCCACACCTCGTGTTTGACCGTCACCCCACATTGGTCGCACATTGGTCTCTGTCCAGCTGGGTGGGGTCTGATGCTGCGCGTGTGGCAACACGCCTGGTCGGACAATCGGGATAGTAGAGCCGGTGCACTCCGCGTAGAGTCCTTTGGCATCTCCCAGACGACCCCCTTGGAGGGGCTTGGCAGGTAGCGGACGGTGTGGCTGTCACAGCGCCACCTGCTGGGTGTTTTCTTGACGGCTGCTGCCACATTTCCTTTGGCGCTGGTGCCGGGCAGCGCCATGCTAAGTGTCCTGGCTGCCCGCAGCGAAAACACGCCCTTGGTTGGGGGGGGCGTGTCACTTGAGGAGAAACTCTGACTGTGCTAGCCACTGTGGTCCACTCTTGAACCTCGCCTTCATCCACTCCGCAAGCCGCCACTCGCGGTTGTGGAAACAACTTAGTCTTGGTGGTCAAAATGGCTTTGGCATGTTCCGCCTGTCAACGCTGCTGTCAGAGAGGCTGGGACTGTCAGGCACACATTCTGCTGCAGACGCTCTGGTGAAAGGGCCCGGAGAAATGCGTGTAGCACCAGCTCCTCTTATACTGTTGGCGTGTGCAACGCGGGTAGGCTGGGCACGCGCAGTTCTGCAGGTCTCCAGTGAGCGCGCCCAATGTCTCGCCAGTCTTTTTCCGTCTCTGACCCAGCCGATCTCTTGCCATCTCTTCTCTCTCTGGCCAACCGAATCTCTGCCATAGCGCTGCCACCAGCTGCCTGAAGTCCCAGGACTGTCGCTAAGCAATCGGTCGACCAGAACCTGCGATACCTCGCCTTCCAGAGCCATGGCGAGGTGGACCGTGGCCTCACTCGTGTCCCATCGGTTGTGCCATGCCACCAACTCGACCTGCGCCAGGTTTGACTCTAATGGCGCCTTCCCATCGAAGTGCAGCAGTTTGACGGCCACTCAGGGTCCTGGTTGCATGGGCGCCGCTTCCCCATCGTCATCGAGCATAGAAGTTCTTAAGTGACACTGTGGGTACCCTGTTAAATATCATATCCTAATTTTAAAACAGAATTTTGAAGCTAAGATATGGAGTGGAAGTCCAAATGTTTTTTTACTGATCACACTATGTGTGGTTGTGTATTTAATTGAGAGAAATGGTTCAGTTCAGGATTGTGTTTATGTGTGGAAAGTACATACACTATATAAGTATTGGGATTCCTGACCATTACCCAAACAGGGTCTTGAATTTGGAGTTGGTCCCCCCATTGCAGCTATAACAGCTTCCACTCTTCTTGGAAGGATTTCCACAAGATTTTGGAGTTTCTGTGGGAATTTGTGCTCATTCATTCTGTAAAGCATTCATGAGGTCAGGCACTGATGTTGAACAAGAAGGCCTGGATCACAATCTCCATTCCAGTTCATCCCAAAGGTGCTGGATGGGGTTGAGGTCAGGACTCTGTGTGGGCAAGTCAGGTTCTTCTTTATGGAGCTTGCTTTGTGCACTGGGGCACAGTCATGTTGGAATAGAAGAGTTTCTTCCCCAAAGTTGGAAGGTTGGCATTGTCAAAAATGTCATGGTCTGCTGAAGCATTACAATTGTCCTTCATGGAAGTAAGGAGGCACCTGAATTCAATAATTAAACGGTGTGTCCCAGTCCATATAGGGTCTCTGATTAAGTTCTGATTTAGGAGTCTAATAGTGTGGGTGAAGAAACCCATCCTGGCAGTTAAGGCCTATATGCTACAGAAGCTTTTGTCAGACAGCAGGAGGGAGAAGAGAGTTTGGGAGGGGTGTGTGTTCATCCACAATGCTGATGGTTTGTGAGTATTTTAGGTAGCAGTGAGAGAAGGAAGATAGCTGTCATCACTTTCACCAGTCTGTGAACCACTGTACCTTTTCTCAACGCTGTCATGTCAACAGCAAAGTTGAAGATGTGGTTTGATCTGTGTTGCCATGCAGCCGTAGGTCAGCAGTGTGAACAGCAGCGGACTGAGCACACAGCCTCTCCCATGCTCAACATGGTGGTGCTGGATATTTTGCTGCAGAACCTGACTGACTGAGGTCTCCCAGTCAGGCGATCCTGAATTTAAGGCCAGCAGTCTTAGCTTTCCTATCAGATGCTAAAGAATGACCGTGCATTCTCATGTAAGTGTCTTTTTTATCTTGAGAGGTGAGGCCCAAGAGAAGGGTTGTGTTGATGGCACCATCCATTGAATAATTTGGACTATACTCAAATCGCAGGGGTTCCTGTGAGGGGGGGTAGCCAGGCCTTTATGTCCCTTGTAATTCCAAGCATGAAAACTATTCCTGCACAAACGCTAAACAGTACATACATAAGGAAGGGGCCTTGTGCAGGAAAACATCAGGGTAGTGTGAGGGTTGATCCACAAAAACAACTCAAACTCAAAGAACTTAAATACAAACACTCTCAGACAAAAACCGATCAAAAGGCCCAATCACTTAAACTAATACAAAACAGGTGACACAGTGACACACGACACGAACAGCCACTTATTTCAAAATAAAAGTTCCATGACTAAAACCCAGCCCTAACACATTCGCAATTGAAGAAAATACAATGAATTCCAAGATACTAAACTAGAAGATAACTTAAAAAATATGATAATTAATCTCATATAGATTTTAAATCATAGCGAGCAAAGAACAATTTGCAGTGTAATACCTCTGAGGAATCTGGACAAATGCATAAAAAAACGTAATATTCAGCATAATTGAATGTAAAACCTTATATTTCCTTGTTTTTTAGTTTACAAAAACAAACAGATATTGCACATTTAGCTGAAATTATGTCTGTGTTTACTGACACTCTTTAGGATTATGTTGATGTTGTTGTCGTCATCATCTAATTTTGGCTGCTACTGTCATTAACACAAGGGAAACTTAGGCAGTAGAAACAGAGTAAACTCAGGCAGTAGAAACAGAGTATAAAAGTAGCAGAGTAACACTTCATGATTTCAACTGGAGGAAACACAAAAGTTCTATCTTTTCTTTGAAATAATTTACAATAACTTTTTGGTGTTATTTTACTAGTATAAGATGATAAAAAAAATTACTCAGCCTTCCCTATGAATATATAGTTTTGACTCAGCATATATTCATCATGTATATCAAAGAAAATGCTCTCTAAATTGTATAAATATTTATAAATTATTAATCCAGAAGTTTCACTGAAAATGAACTCCAGCCGGGATTCATACGAAGAGGCTTTTATGAAGAACTTGATTGTAGTCGGACTGGGCGTCATCATAACCTACATTAACGGGATTTTTGTGTTTGCCTTCTTTAAAAATCCAGTTTTCTGCACTGACCCAAGATACATTCTGTATATTCACCTTGTCATCAATGATATAATCATGCTCTTTCTTTCAGTTACTCTGTATGTTCTTAGTTATGCTGTACCAGTCTTAAACTTTACAGTCTGTAGTTTTTTGCTTGCATTTGCTGCAACAGCTGCAGAAAACTCTCCACTTAATTTGGCTGGAATGGCTTTGGAACGCTACATTGCCATCTGCAGACCGCTTCATCACCCTCAGCTGTGTTCGGTGAAGAGGACGTATATCGTTATCAGTCTGATTTGGCTTTTGACCTTTATTCCTGCACTAGCAGATATTATTATTGTCTTGGTGAATGAACCCATCAGCATTTTCTCAACACGCGTTCTTTGTTACCTCAAGACTGTTTTTAGCACAAATCAGCACCTCATAAGAACAATCTTTACAGAGGCGCTTTTTTTATCATGTGTGTGGATGACACTGATCTTTACTTACTTCAGTGTTTTCCAAGCAGCTAAAGCTGCAACAACTGATCAAGTTTCTGCCAAAAAAGCCCGGAAGACTATTTTGCTCCATGGCCTTCAGCTCCTTCTCTGCATGCTCTCCTATGTAACTCCACTCATAAACTTCTATTTTGTAGCTCTGTTCCCTCAGTACAGAACCATGATTATGTTTTTGAGCTATATACTGTCTAATGTTATTCCAAGGCTACTCAGTCCTCTTGTATATGGAGTTAGAGATCAAAAAATGTACAGATATGTCAGAAACTATCTTACATGTAATTTACTCAGTACAAAAGTTAAACCAAAAGCTAATGAAATTTAGCCTTGGAGTCATTTTCACTAGACCAAGCCAAAGAATATAAATTCGGCAGAGTGGTATGAGCATTTGCACCTCAAGCATAGGTTTTAAAATAATAAATTAATTAATTAATACATTTTAATTTGGAGTCCAGCTACTACAACTTGCAAAGGCTGGAATACATCATTTATTAATGTTACAAAATGCAGTGTCACTTTGATAACACGTTTATGATGAATGCTCTATATTTAAAACTAGATATTCTGCTTGAGTAAGTGATGACTTA
>JBBIGA010142975.1:0-19854 GCA_037576975.1 Alestes dentex | reverse complement strand
CTCTACACGGTGATGTGGTTGACTGTTGAATTGAATCTACCTGAAGGAGATGTGTTTTGTCTTGTTTTGTGACTGTGTTTTTTTTTTTTTTGTTGTTTTTTTTTTAATCTTCTTGTATGTCTGTAAATTGAAAAATTACCTCAATAAATATAATAATAAAAAAAAATGAAGTAAATATCAACATAAAAAAATCTACCTAAACCCTCTGGCCCTCCTTGTTTTTACTATACATTCATCTTCTCCTTGTTATTTACATGTTAAATCATACAATTTAGGTTAAAATGCTTTCATTCTAAATTCTAAATGTCATGTATCCATTTTTGGCCAAGCGAGCAATTTTATATAATATTTAATATAATGGCCATATATTTTTATATAATTTTTATATATTATGTTATACTTATATGTTATATACTTTTTTGTCATTTTTACTACATAAAGTTTTTAACTAACATCAGTTCTTGTCATAAGTATCAAATATCTATTGCTTTGGGGTTTTTTTTAATCCTTCGAATACCAGTTTGTTTGCACAATGCACTTGTTAGTAAACAACCTCAAAAATGGCCATTCTCAATGCTACTGGGCCCAAAAATGGAACAAATCTGAAATATGTAACTGATTAACAACAACACTGAATTTTATTTTCATGCACAAACACAAAACCATTATCTGACATCCCTATGGTCACACCTATGTCAAAATTTTGTCATTCATTTTTTCCATTGGAGTGCAGTAAACCGTCATACTCCCCTATTGGAAACTCAGATTATTATATAATATTGTTTGCTTGGCCAAAAATGGATAAATGACATAATTTAGTAGAAAACACTACAAATTAATTTCTTAAGTGTTGAGTTTAGAATGAAAGCATTTTAAGCTAAATTGTATGATTTAATAGTGCAAATAACAAGGAATTTAAAAATGTAGTTTTCATGGGTTTCAATTGGCCAAATGTGGCCATGAGGGAGTCAAGTGTTGCAATTGGATTTATGGAGCATATTATTGATATATTTAATGCGTTGAAGTTAAAAATTAAAAGATCTGAAAAAAAAAAATTCATTCCATATGCAGTAACACAGCTAAAATGGTCCAAAAAGTGAAGTGGGCATGAATGGCCCACAGGAGGGCCAGAGGGTTAAATCGTTACAAAATGTCCTCAAAAGAGAGTACACACAAAATGAATACAGTTAATTTAAATTATCGTGTTTTGTAGTCAAACATCTATGGCAGATTTTAAGCACAAAAATTCAAATGGCTATTCATTTTGCCATTGTCAATTCAATAGTCAATCTGAGTGTGTTATTTGAAAATACATTTTGCAATTGGCAATTCGATGTACAAAGTGCTAATGCAATCCTTAATTCATTTCAAAATATTTTGAATAATAAATAGAATAACAAGGCACTGAATTGCATTTCGTATTGCCATGTTTTTTTGCCTCTTTATTCAAATGCAATAGCGCCCCCAACAATTACATTGCATGTTTGGGGGTTGGAACTCAACTGACAATTCCCAACTGTCTGACCGCTCATCTAGGCGGGCCTTCCCCACAATTTCTTTCACCTTATAACAGAGGTAGCCCTCAGTGGCCACCACAGGTATCTCGAAATAAATGAAATGAATTAAGGATTTCATCAGCACTTTGCACATTGAATTTCCAGTTGCAAAATGTATTTTCAAATTAGTCTAACTCTGTCACATGAACACATGTTCAGCAGAACTCATTTAAATTGACTATTCGCTATTACACAAACTCAACCTAATACACACATGGACAAAATTGTTGGTACCCCTTCCATTACAGAAAGAGAAACCCACAATGGTCACTGAAATAACTTGAAACTGATGAAAGGAATAATACATTACAATTTACTGAAAATTAAAAAATGAAAATCAGACATTGCTTTTGAATTGTGGTCCAACGGAATGATTCTAAAAAACTTGTGAAACTGGCCTGGACAAAAATGATGTTACCCCTAACTTAATATTTAATTGCACAATCTTTTGAGGCAATCACTGCAATCAAGCGATTCCTGTAACTCTCAATGAGACTTCTGCACCTGCCGACAGGTATTTTGGCCCACTCTTCGTGAGCAAACTGCTCCAGCTGTCTCAGGTTTGAAGGGTGCCTTCTCCAGACTACATGTTTCAGCTCCTTCCACAGATGTTCGATAGGATTTAGATCAGGGCCACTTCATAGAAGGCCACTTCAGAATTGTCCAACGTTTTCTTCTTAGCCATTCTTGGGTGTTTTTAGCTGTGTGTTTTAGGCCAGTATCCTGTTGGAGGACCCATGACCTGCAACGGAGACCAAGCTTTCTGATGCTGGGCAGCACATTTTGCTCCAGAATGATTTGATAGTCTGGAGATTTCATTGTACCTCCCTGTGCAAGACTCCCTGTGCCAGACGCAGCAAAGTAGCCACAGAACACAACTGAACCTCTCCCATGTTTCACAGTAGGTACAGTGTTCTTTTCTTGGTATGCTTCATTTTTGCGTCTGTGAACACAGAGCTGATATAACTTGCCAAAAAGCTCCAGTTTTGTCTCATCAGTCCAAAGGACATTCTCCCAGAAGCTTTGTGGTTTGTCAATATGCATTTTGGCAAATTCCAGTCTCGCTTTTTTATGATTTGCCTTCAACAGTGGTGTCCTCCTCGGTCGTCTTCCATTAAGTCCACTTTGACTTAAACAGTGACGGGTGGTGTGATCTGACACAGGTGTAACTTGTCCTTGGAGTTCACCACTAATCTCTTTGGAAGTTGTTCTGGGCTCTTTGGTTACCATTTGTATTATCCATCTCTTCAATTTGTCATCAGTTTTCCTCTTGCAGCCTCGTCCAGGGGGTTGGCTACACTCTAATGGACCTTACCGTTCTGAATAATATGTGTCACAGGAATATCAATTTGCTTGGAGATGGTCTTATAACCTTTACCTTTAACATGCTTGTCTATAATTTCCTTTCTAATCTCATGAGACAGTTCTCTCCTTCGCTGTCTGTGGTCCATGTTCAGTGTGGTACACACCATAATACCAAACAGCACAGTGACTACTTTTCACCCTTTAAATAGGCAGACTGACTGACTGCAAGCTTGAAGACACCTGTGATGCTAATTACAGGACACACCTTAGTTTAACTTGTGCCTCTAATCAAATTATTTTCAGTCTTTTCTAGGGTTACCATCATTTTTGTCTAGGCCAGTTTCATTAGTTTGTTTTTTAGAATAATTCTGTTGGACCACTATTCAAAAGTAATGTCTGATTTTCATTTGTTATTTTTCAGTAAATTGTTACATATTATTCCTTTTGTCAGTTTCACGTTATTTCAGTGACCATTGTGTTTTTTTCTTTCTGTAACAGAAGGGTACCACCAATTTTGTCCACATGTGTATATACATTTGTATAAGACATAACAAAGGGCATTTATAAAATACCTGAATAGATATCATTTTCTGTGATACCCTTATGTTGACGTTGTGTGATTAACAAAATAAGAACAATCTTATTCTGTAAAATTGTGTAAATCTGCCATTTTGACCATATAGACATACCAACTGTACACTTGACTGTGGTAATAATGAAGCAAATAGGCAAATAAAATGTTGGTGGGACCTGTTAGGCACCAAGTAAACAGTTCTTGAATTTTATGTGTTGGGAGGAGTGAAAAATGGGCAAGTGCAAGGATCTGTGTGCCTTTGACTTGGGACAAATTGTGAAGACTCTTGTGCATTGTTTCCAGCTGTAGTTAATACCTACCACCAGCTGGAGCCCTGTTGGTTAGGGAGTTACCCCTGTGATTGGAAGGTAATGAGTTCGTATCACAGGACTGACAGTGGCACCCCTGAGGTACCCTTAAGCAAGGTACTGTCCCCACACACTGCACCCCGGGCACCTTACATGCCCATGACCCTGCTGCCAGTTGACTAGTTGTCACTTTCTTGAACTATTTTGGTTTGGTAAAGTGGTCCTTAAACTATTGTTCAACTCGAAAAACTGAGGTAATTCTTTTAGGTCCGAAAGCTACCAGAAATTAACAGTCAGGTTTATTACTATATTTTGCTTATTTCTCAGTTGTTCCTGTGCCAGCTCTGAAAAATCCCAGTGTCATTAACAATCATAATATGCCGGTTCACTAGTTGTCTGTTTTCTTTTCCATTTGCACAGTTTATGCCAACCTTTTAACATTATAGCGCGTACAGTAAAACGGGTCCCCAACCACTAGGCCAAGGACCAGTACTGGGCCACACAGAAATACAGCACTGATTTCAGGGACATGTGCCCCCCGGGCCATGTGCTCAACCATCTGCTGTGCAGCAATGCAGCAAAACTCAAACCACATCAACAAGTTCACTGATGAGGTGACTGTGGCGGGTTTGATCAGTGAGAATGATGAGCTGGCAGTGTCTAATTGACTGGTGCAAAACCCACAACCTACCTCCGAACATGAATAAAACAAAAGAGATGGCTGTTGGCTTCAGGAGTGTATGCCATGATCACTCTTTGCTGAACATCAACAGCTCCTCAGTGAAGACTGTCCAGAGCACCACGTTCCTTGTGTTTTTTGTTTATCTAGATCTACCATCATCTTTTGCTCCTCTAGACCAGTTCAGCCACCTTATGTTATCCACCACCTAACGAAAGCTACTACTACTCACAGACTTTTTTGTAACACAGACAGTTTGTAACTAGTAGCTGCCACTACTAGTTAGTGTGCTTGCTATTGTTCTTCTTAAGTTTTATCTTTATAATCGTCTTTATTCTTCCGTTCACCCGTTTTTTGGCACCCTACTCCTCCCAGGGCTTTAGAGATAGAGACACCGTTCCAATGGGCCCGATCCGGAATAGCGTGCTTGTTCAAAGCTTTTTGCTACTGTTCCGAAACATTGGGCCCGATCTGGAATAGCGTGTTTGTTCACAGCTTTTTGCTACGTTTTGTCATTCCCATTTTTCCAGCAAAAAAATGTGGCAGATGTATTGGCACCCTGAACTTTCAGATAGTCCTGCTCGGACATGCTTCGTCCGAAACCCACCAAACTTCATGTGATACCTCAGGCCAACTTCTCCGACACACAAACGCGGTCGGTGATGACCAGCACTCATCTTTTCCTTTTCTTTCACTCATCCCTTTTCCCCCATTCACTTCCATTTATTTTTAACCCCATTGAAATGAATGCAGTTTCAGAAGAAGAAACTTCCAGGCTCTATACAGTGACCAAACCTTATGAAGAAACTTCCAGGCTCCATACAGTGACCAAACCTTATGAAATGTCATATGAGACCAGAGTAGTGGAACAGAGTAGTCATACAAAACTATATGGGACACAAAACAGTAATGCTACTGCTAATGATAACACTAATGCTATGTTAATGCTATGCTAATGCTCTTGTTATGCTAATGTTATGTTAATGCTATGTTAATGCTATGTTAATGTTATGTTAATGCTATATTAATGATAATGCTAATGTTAACATTAATGCTATGCTAATGTTAAAGGTAATGCTAATGGTGATGCTAATGCTGTTTTCTGTATTTGAGCAAGCATTTTCTCTGCGGAAATGCAGTCTAGTTACAAACTGTAATCAAACTTGTAATGGCCGGTGAAAAAAATCAGCAAACTGACCAAAGATTCTTCGCTCAGTTCAAAGACTTTATTTTCTTCTTAAGAAGGAAAGAGTTATTCACCCTGGATTTGGAAGTTCTCTCTAAAGAAACTGGACCTTCGCAGAGGTCTTATACTCTCAAAAAGAAGACCATTCACTTATCAAAACAGGGCAGAAACCATGTCGCCTCCCCCTGAAGAGGTTCCAGCAGGAACTTATGTAATGGCTTTTCACAGTGAGGCTCCATGACAACGGCCCTGAGCAAGTGCTTTCTGTTCTGAACAAAACATCTTATCTGAAACGCTTTAGCTTAGAAATGTAGGGTTTGCATAAATAACAACCTTGATTTAATCATGTCACTGTGCCCTAGCGGCTCAGGGCTGGCTTCACAACCAGAATCACATTAATATGATATTTAGAGAAAGAATCATTCAAATATAAGAATCACAAACTGAATATGCTGATTTGCCTTAGAATATAAGTGAATATATTGATTACCTTTAAGTATATGTTTAAGTTCCCTTACACACTAATTATAGATTGCACTTATCAGTGGTTGTCACTATACTTCTGCTATATACAGTGCATTCTGAACTTGTTCAGACCTTTTCAAGTTGTCCTCATTTTGTTATGTGTAAGACATCCTAAAATGGATAAAATTCATATTTTATATAATAAGTCTACACACAATACTCCACAGTGACAAATCAAAAATAGGGGTTTCCAGTGTTTTATTTTTGAAAAATCCCTTGCACAAGACCCTTGACACTCAGACACTCTGGTGCATCCTACTCCTTTCAGTGGTCCTTGAGAAGCTTCCACAATTGATTGGACTCCACCTGTGCCAAAATGAATTTATTAGACATATATAGTTAAGAAAGGCACACACCTGCCTATATTAGGTCCCACAGTTGATGGGGTGCATCACAGGGAAAACCAAGCCATTAGGTCCAACGGTCAGCAGACCTGTGAGACAGGATTGTTATAAGACACAGATCTGGGGAAGGATACAAGAAGATTTCTGCAGCATTAAAGGTTCCCAAGAGCACAGAAGCCTCTATCATTCCCAAATGGAAGAGGTTTGGAACTACTGCGAATCGTCCTAGATCTGGCTGCCAACACAAACTGAGTGATCAGGGATGAAGGGCCTCGGTTAGACGGGTAACCAAGATGGGACAACCGTACAGAGGGACAACTATCAGTGAAGTGATCTACCAATCAGGCCTGTTTGGTAGAGTGGCCAGACGGAAGACGTTTCTCACTAAAAAGCACATGACTGTCCACTGAGAGTTTGCCAAGCACCACCTTAAAGACAAACAAAATGATAATGTAGGATCAAGAATCTGTGAAACACACGCTCGCTCCCACCTCCCCCCCTCCCCTTTCTGAGGGCCAGCACAGGACTCAGGAACAATGCCTCACTGTTTGGTCAAGGATGCATGTGTTTCCTCACATGCTGATGGAACATCTTTTACAACCCACGGGCTTAAGATAAATGAGGGACTGGTCAGATAATCAAGATTCACCCATCTTCAGATAATCAGCAGACCCCTTAAAACAAAGGGGCTTCACACCAAGGACTCTCGGTACACACCCCTCCCTTTTTCCTGCTTGACACACACACACACGCAGAAATCGCTTTGTCCCCAGAAAGAAGTAAAAAAAAAAAAATAATTACATGAAGTTGTAAATGTGTTTTCTTTGATAGACTATCCTGTATAAGTCCTGTGTAACCCTGTTTCTGTTGCATAGTAAAACTAAAGTAGTTCTGTGTTTAAAGGAAAATAATGACTTGTTGTAATTAGGAGATTTGTGTCTAAGGAATTACCCATTCCTATCGCTTGTTTCTGAACTTATCCTACCTATAAGTCAAGTCAAGCCGGTATTTTCAAGCATCTTATCATCTGATGTGGAGTTGAGTTATAACTCCAAAACTGTCAAAATTAGGCCTGTCATTCTTAAATTACTCAGGGCGGTACAACCTCTTTTTCCAAAATACCTGTGTCACTCCAAAACATTGCCATAGGATACTAGATACAATATTCTTATTTCAATTAAAGCCTTGGCTCAGCAAGGTCATAAATTAACTCTGAAAGTCGCATGCCTGCTTTAGAGTTAGACAAAGGAGACACAAAGATTTCATCCATTTCAACCAAAAACTTACATTTCTGAACATGTATGGGATTTAGAATCAGTAAATTACTAAAGGACATATGGTAATAATCGTGGTTCATGCAAGTTTATTTGTGAGTAGTGTGAAAGGAGAACTCCTAGCTGTGAATTAACTCACAGTTGAGAGAGTCTACTGAATCAGTATAGCTTGTTTAGACTCTTTGCGAAGCACTGTTCACCACAAACCCAAATTTACAAGTTTCAAGTCACCATGGTGAACTTTACAAAAGTTGCTAAACTTTAGCCTGTCACCAATGAATCCTATACATGTTCAGATTGATGATAAGCTCTCCCCTGCTGCCCCCTCCAAAAGGCGACCCTGACATTGGACAGAGGAGAAGGAAAGGGGGAGAGAAACCTTACCCACACTGAGTATTTAAGATTAGGACCATCTTGGAAAAAGTGCTCGTGCTCGCACCCTCGCATCTGGGTCACCTCTCCTTGGCCACTCCACTCTGCTGAGACTTCATCATCTCCATCCCCTCAACCAGCCAAGCTTCAACCCAAGGCTTGAAACTCTGCTTCATCCTTTCCACCCAAGACGGATGCCTGAAGACTTCGCTCCATTCCCAAGACCAGCTCACAAGTAAAAGCTTCTCTTAATTTAATAAACTCTGGTGCAAGATAGACCACATGTGCTTAAACTGTTTGGGAAAATTGGGCCGTTTTCATGTTTTATGAAGCTTGTTGGTTAGGGATAGACAAACCATTTTTCCTTACCCTATCAAATTCACTATTCATCCTATCAGTACTCCCTCATTGGTTTTGTGTGTTTATGTGTATTGTCTATTTGTCTAGTGTAGTAATAAATGTTGTCTTATTGTGACAAGCGACTCTGTCTGCTTCATTAAAAGGGAAGTCCCTTCATGGCTGCGACCCATTACCTATGCTCATTAAATTAATAATAGTCTAAATATGTAACTAATTCCCTCTCTTATCAAAGCAAAGCTCTGTTTTAACAGCGCAATTAAGGAGAACTTTACAGAGGCTACTTAGTATATTCTGGTGTGAATCGCCTTGGTGGACAAGAGGTTCAAGCTGGGAATATTTTATAAGAGCCCTGCTTTGATCTGAAACCCCTAATTAATAAATAAATAATTAATAATTTTAAACTCCTACTATTGGTGGAGAATGCGGGCGACCAAGTAAACTCCCTTTTTCTGAACAAGAGTGCGGATGGAAGCAGTTTTATCCTAAAAGGCCGTTCTTTATGTTGCAACTACAGCACTTAAGTTGACTTATTGTAATAGGCCAGAAACGGGCCTTTCTTTGTTATAACTGCAGTAAGTAATTCAACTGATACCCGGCAAAGGAATCCCAAGTACAGTGTTTTACTGAAACCTATCTTTTTGGCGAAAAATTATAGTGTTTAAACCATGAAGCAGGCGAAGAAATCCCTGTTCTCCATTTGAATTTTAAGAGAGCTCATAAATCTAGAGGCCAACGCCTAACTCCCAAGCAAAACAAGCCCAATAGATTAGCTACCTATTTGGGGATCATTATAAGTTTGTGCCTGTTTTCTTTTTAACCCTCTAAGCGCCAAAGTCGCAGAATTGCGACAAAACATCACCATGAATATAATAGACTGTAGTTACAAATATAATGTAATATAGCATTTGTATTCCCTACCACTAGTTAGCAGACATGTAGTACTTCGATTTAAGACCAAAATTACGTCATCTTCCTTTTCAAAGTTTTGATTAAATAGCAGTGGAAAAGAGGCTTGTGTCATTGGTGTGGAGGCAGTCAAAGGACATTACGAGTGGAATATCTCGGCGGGGCAAGCACCAATCCCCGTCAAACTTCACAGACTGATAGGGCTCGGTGAGACCTTTCTACCGAGCCCAAGCACGACGCTGTGCTCCCAAGGGAACCGGGGTGCTACAGTCCTGTGCGCGCAGACCTTCCGAACGGCATAGCTCCAAGGGGCAAGCACAAATCCTTGTCAAACTTCGCAGTTAGATAGGGCTTGGTGAGACCTTTCAAACGACCCCTCATTTGTCATAATATCCCCCAGCGATCGGGAGTTATTAGCCAAAAACCGTTAACCTCCCCCCGGTGTCCCATTATTTTTGTCCACTACGGACCTTTCAAGCAGCATAGCTCTGCGCCTAAAGGGTTAAAGGTAGGCAAGCTACTCCTCTAGCGCTGGGCTAGAGGAGGTGTTACTGTTTGTTTTTCTTTCTGTCTCTTGGCTGAATAAAGCAATTTAAGGTACTAGCGCCGTCAAGACCATATGTTCAGGCCTGCCTGAATAGGCATGTTAACTTTCTAGCTCTGTGTTTAAGTATGTCCTTCTGTGTTTTGCTGTAGAAAGCAAGTTAAAGGTGCTAGCACCTAAAACATATGTGGTTGAGTCTGCTAAAATAGCAAATAGGCTTGGGGTTAGAAATAGCAGAAGGCTATCTGCGCCATTTTGGTTGTTTACTGTGACCTCAGTCAGGAAGCAACTCAGTCAGGAAGTGATGTCAGTCCAGAAGTGACGTCAGTCAGGAGGTGACTCAGTCAGGAAGTGATGTCAGTCAGGAAGTGGTGCCATTAGGTACCAGGGTCAGTAGGCCAAGGGAGCTACCACTGCCCCCTAGTGGACCACGCCACAAGTTAATACTATTACACTCCCTAGTTAGTCTGCCTAGCCAGGCAGTGCTGCACAGTTGTCTGTTTAACTTAAGCCAATAAAAGGTAATGAAGTTTAGGTATTCTTGTATTGTTGCAAATTTATATCCCTTAAGATTCATTAAGGCATCCCTCAATCATTTTAATCAACCAATTAAATTAAAACAATTGAATTGATTAACTCGGTAACATCCCAGGTCATCCTAATTAAATTTAAGTAATCCACAAATTGGCTGATTATTAATTAAGTTAATCGAGTGAGTATTTGTATAATGAATGAATTGATTGATTGCATTAAGTGATTAAATTAATTACATAATAAAAAAAGGATTTTTTTAAAATCATCACCTGATTATCTTATTCATGCTACAGCTGATGGGATTTTGGGTGCGTTCACTGTGTTCCCCGACATAGGAGTCACCCGTCACTCTTCATCCTTTGGTGACTCTCTCTGACTCTACTTACACAGGTTTTTCGCTCCTTCAGTTCTATCAAACGTGAAGGGTGGTCCTCACCAGTCTGACGTCTCAGGTGGACGACTGTGCTACATCCGTTGGGAAGCCAGCAAAGGGTTGAGTAGTGGCCGGGACTGTCATTACAAGATTTGGGTAGACTGCGGTCTCTCAAACAGTTGGGTGACACCGGACACTGCCAACCTTGGCTTCAATCGACAACCCTTACCCAGCTAGCCGCTGGGCAGTGCCTGGGACCACCATCACAAGCTTTGGTTAGACTCCAGTCTCTCAAACAGTTGGGTGGCACCCGGGAAAAACAACTTGATTCCAACTAGTGCTCCACCTGGCAGAGTGTTGGGCATGCGCAGAACCGCCATTACAAGCTTTGGGTAGACTACGGTCTCTCGAATGGTTGGGTGGCACCTGCACACGTGGTGTCATATTGTCTAAGTGGGGGGGGGTTAGCTCAGTTTTGAGTGCAATCCTGAGGTTGGACTGAGTGAGTCTGCAAAACTGTCCTTCGCACCTTACGGTGTTGGGGTTGGGTTAACCGGTGGAGACTGGTCTGAGAGTGTGCTAATGGGGTTGAGTGTGGAGGACTTACCTGGCTTGGAGGGGACTCAGTGAAAGTGATCCACGTGGTCAGCAACACTAAACTCTGAGGCCCAAAGCAACTCACTTGTAAGTCTAACATAGGTTTTAAACTCTCGGTTAGGGAGCTAAGCTGGCAACAACATGCTGAGTGAAGCAGGGAAACGGCCCAGTGTCCAAACGCCTGTTGGTCACATCCGCGTTCTCTCTTTCTTCCTCTGTGCTCTTCATCCTTCTGTCCAAATTTCTCGTTACATCCTGACACGAACAACCCTCAGCTGATAAATCAAGCCACATAGCCTGCTCTATTTCCCTTTCCACCTACTCTGTGTCCTCAGGTTCCAGTGACGGCTACCCTGATAATCACCACAGCACACCCATGAACACGCGGTTGGTTGGGAGCCCCCAACCCCTCTGTTAACGAATGTGTTGTACTAATTCCATCTCTACCCCCACAGTCACTCCTTTGATTCCTCCTGTACCACTGACCCATATTGTCATTACTGTCTCTGTTTCATCTCCCTCTTTTGTTTTGTGTGTCCTATTTTCAATAAAACTCAGGTTTGAGGTGTCAGCCTAGCAGTCTCCATTGTTCTGAGGAGAAGTCCACTGCACATTCTCCTACCACTGTGGCTTGGAAGACCTACTGTCCAAATGGCTGAGAGAAAGAGCCCCCTCGACCAGTGGCAAGATGTGACAGCCTGCCTGGAGGTCTTAACCAGCGAGCTCCTCCCTGGGTACGCCCAACAACTACAAACAAGGGGACCCGACCAGATTGAACAGGAGATTGTCGAGCTCATGGCGAATCCACCCCAGCCCAAGCAGGGGAATAAAGAACTTGCAAAGCTGTGGCCCAAGCCCTTGTGGCCCGGTTGAAGCTGTGTGACAAAGAGGTGTCCCACTTACAACAAGAACTGTATTGGACAGCCCGGCAAGAGGAAAAGACCCAACACCTGTTGTCAGAGGCCCAACAAGACCTCACACAAGCCCGAATGCGAGAGGAACAACTCACAAGGCAGTTACAAGATTGAGAACTTCCTCTTTCATCATCGGAAGAAGAGGGAGACTCAGGCAATGAGAAGAGACAACTCCAACAAGACCTGGACAAGCTCAAGGCTGCAGCAACTCTCCGAGAGCAGCAAGATAAAGCTGCCCGAGAGGACCTTGAAGAAAGACTGCGACAGGCCAAAGATCTGCTAACCAATGCCACGGAAGAATTCCAGGACAAAAACTCCTGCATCAAGGCTCTGGAAAACCATCTGTACACCAAGTACACCAGACAAACTGAGGAAGAACTCACACGTTGCCAAAAACAACTCCATAATACCGAAGGCCAAAACCAGGCAGGTATGGAGGAGTTGGACGCAATGAAACGAGAACTCAGAGCTGCATTCAAAATAAAACATGAGCGGACAACCACCCCTAGTCACGGAATGACGACCCCTCCAATCGCCATACCAACCCACCAGAGACTCGCCTGTAGTTCACCGGGGCCTACCCCTCCTGAAGGGCAACCACAAAGCCCTCTGCCTGGACCCACAGAGCCGGAAATAGTAAGGGAGTACAGGGAGGAACATACTACTGCTGGAACTCACCTGCCTAGATGAATTCCCTTACTAAGAGAACTTGACAAGGTGGCTCGAAATATCAACACTTTCACCCCCAATCATACCGGATTCCATGATATCCATACCTACCTCCAAGATGTGGACTGTCACCTTCGGAGATTGGACAATGTAACCCCTCCGGATTGGGTTTATTTGATCTGGATAACCTCGAACTTGAAAGTCCTGTAGTTTCCTGGATCAACAATCAGACATGGTGAGAGGTGACACCAAGCTGCTGCGTGAAGCCTTGACCCGGGAATTCTCTGACCCTGAGTCAGAACAAGGATTAACTATGGCTCTGGATATCAAACAGGGAACACAGGAGACCCCCCAAGCCTACTACAGCCGCTTACAAAAAGCCTACTTTGGATCATGGAATAAGCCATGAACATGGAAGAGGACACCAACTTCAAAGCTCTCTTTCTCAGAAATCTTCACCCAATACTAAGCCACTACCTAGGTCTCATGGCCTGCCACCGCACCATGACCAGCCAACAGCTGCGGGACTTAGTGATCGAGGCCTACAACAAGCAAAAGGTCTCTACTGAAAAACCCCCTAAAGCCACAACCATCTTCAGCATTACCACACCAAGTCCTGAACTAACCTTAGAGGGTGAACATGCTGACTCCCGTTCCCAAGACCATGGTAAAGGATGGAAGTCGACACCCCAGCGCAGCCAATACACTCGTTCGGGCCAAGATCAAGCAAAAAGACAACAAGATCGACACGATCGACCATGGCAGCCTGACCAAAGAAGACCCCTCTCAGGACCAAACTGGACAGGACAGACCTGGGACTAACAAGGGGACGAGTCCACTCACCAAGTCCCAAGGCCAGGCCCTGCCTCCAGTTTCCGACAATACACACCGCAGTTTCCCCAAGAGCCATGAAAAAACTGCGAACACAATTAAAAGGGGGGTAAAACCTCAAAGATAGACGACACGGCTCTACTCCAACTCCTGACGGACTTTTTCACGCAGCGTCCACCCAAAGGTCCTAGGGACTTCAGGAAGAAGGGACCGATGTGACTAGGTCTTCACCCCAAGGCATGACAGACCTCATCCCCATTGACTAGAGCCGACCCAGAAACCTTCTCCCACAAATGTCCCAGACAGAAATGCAACCAACAACCAGCACCCACACAGCGGCATCCTCTTTCATACCCGAGAGAGAGCACACTGGAAACTGTAGGGTCAACTACCAATCCCTGCGTAACCTTAAGGCCCACACTTGGCTATCATACTTGGTGTTTGGCTGCCTTGTTTTCATAGCTTGTCTGTTTGCCCTCTCTCCTTCCCCCTAACAGACAGTAGATAAGCCTCATTTATGCCTACCCCTCCTTAGGGTCATTCATCTTACCTAGAATGGGTACCTTTTTCTTTTTATTTTTTTTAGTTGTTCGCTTCTCCGTTTCTTTTCATTTAAATTTTGTCTGTTATTTTGGACAAACCCTGTCCACCCCAGCAGTTCAACTTGGGTCCCCATACATCACTGTTCGGAAACCCATGGGAATTTCGACCCACCCACTCACCCACCCACTCACCCACTCACTTCATGTACTCACACGGCTACGAAGTGGTCTACCCTCCTCGCAACCAGTGCACAACATGGGCTCAATCCAAAAGACTGACCCTAAGCTTGGAGATCTCTGCCCCACCCTCCAGGACTCCCCCGTTCCTCCTAACCCCAGGACTTAAAAGCCCTTCGACTCCATGCCCTCCTCAAACTCCGCTCATCACTTCGTATCATCGAGAACGTACTGCTGTATGTCCCTGACAAACACACCTCGCCACGGCTAATGGTTCCTCAGGTCCAAAGGGGGGTGATGCTACTGTACGCCCACGATGCACCATGTCCAGGACACTGCAATGCGAGAACTACATACCAAGTACTCAGTCAGACAGCCTACTGGCCCAACATGCAACAGGACGTGACAGAATATGTCAAAGGAGGCCTGGTCTGCTGCCAATTCCACATCAGCTACCACCCAAAGGCATCCGGCCAAGTAGAGTGAGCCAACCAGATGGTTGTCAGCATGCTAAAGAAGTATGTGGCTTCCAACCAGAAGGACTGGAGTGCAAAACTGCCTCTGTTCCTCACGGCTATCAGGGCCACCCCACTCAAATCTACAGGGGTGTCACCCTTCGAACTGATGACCGGATGACAAATGACACTACCACTTCACCTTCTATACCAACTGGGAGACACCAGTCTCATCACTGCATATACAACCCAACGGTACCTAGATGCCCTTCACCCACATCTGAGGATGTCTTTCGCCCTTGCACAGCAGAACCTGCAACAATCTGCTGAAGGTAGTAAGGCACACTATGACAGAGAAGCCGCCCAGACAGAGTTCCAAGTGGAGGATAGAATTTGGTACCCAACTTCGGATAACCCGCAGTGAACCCCAAAACTCATTCCCTCATTAAATATGGGAAGCCAACCCAGGCGCAAGATCTATGAACTAGGCTCAGCTGAGATAATCTGGAAAGCGCAACACCCTCATGGAGATGTCACTTTGGCAAACCTCAGGTAGAACAAATGGGAGACTGTAGGCTTGACTACCAAAGAACTTTTTTTTATCCGATCAGGTAATTTTCCTTGATGTGTTTCCGCTTTACCTGTTTCTCTCTCTCCTTCCTATGATAAACCCAGGTCAGTATCATTCATAACCGCCTCTCTAGTCTTTTCGCTTCTGTTCATTTGATTGTTGTTTTGTTTTGTTATTTTAGATTATTGTTTTTGACAAGGACCTGGGTGGCTCATGCGAGCCTGGGAAATTGTTGAAGAGGAGCCCCTTTCTTTTGAGTTATTTTATCCTTACCTCGCCTTTCACCAGTTATAACAGGCCACTGGCGTACTGCAATCTACCTAAATCTCACTTGTTTTTGTCCACAGGCCTGCCCTACCTCACTCTCTAACCTTCCACCACCGTCCCTGCTCTCTCTCTCTTTAACCAAGTGGGGGTGACTACTGTCAAGTATCTTGGGTTAACCAAAGAACTCCCTCTCTGCTTTCCCCTCTTTTGTGCCAGTCCAATCCCTACGAAGAAACCCGAACCATGGTAGCGACGTCCTCTTTTCTTCCCCTTCTTCCCTCTTGTTTGGAACCCTCCTTTGAGTCCTATATTGATTCTTATATCGATTTCCATGCTATGACCTAACCCTTTCTCCTATTATATCGTTTTGTGATTTCACTACCTCATTAACTTTGTACTGTCTACTCTCTGTCATGACCAACCGATGTCCCACTTGAGGGACTAATAAAGGTCTATCTCTCATCACTCACTCTCTTCCTCTCTGTGTGTTACCTTGTGCTTTAGCCTTGCGGCTACTTTGAACCTTGCATGCTTGCCACGTGTTCACCATGCACCAAAGTTGTCAAATGCAGGAGCACTATGTGTCCATGTCCTGTGCGTGTGATCCTTTCCTGACTTAGGTCATCTGGATGATGACAGAGTCACACTCCATATGAAGTGGGGGATATGTAGGATCAATAATCTGCGAAACATGCGTTCACTTCCACCTTCACGCCCTCCCCTTTCTGAGGGTCAGCACAGGACTCAGGAACAATGCATCACTGTTTGGTCAAGGATGCATGTGTTTCCTTACATGCTGATGGAACATCTTTTACAACCCACGGGCTTAAGATAAGTGAGGGACTGGTCAGAAAATCCAAACTCCAGTTCACCCCTCTTCAGATAATCAGCAGACCCCTTAAAACAAAGGGACACTTGGCACACACACCCCTCCCTTTTTCCTGCTTGACACACACACACACACGGGAGAAATCGCTTTGTCCCCAGAAAGAAGTCCAAAAAAATAATAATAATTACATGAAGTTGTAAATGTGTTTTCTTTGATAGACTATCCTGTATAAGTCCAGTGTAACCCTGTTTCTGTTAAATAGTAAAACTAAGGTAGTTCTGTGTTTAAAGGAAAAGAATGACTTGTAACTAGGAGATTTGTGTCTAAGGAATTACTCATTCCTATCACTTGTTTCTGAACTTATCCTACCTATAAGTCAAGTTAACCCGGTATTTTCAAGCATCTTATCATCCGATGTGGAGTTGAGTTCTAACTCCAAAACTGTCAAAATTAGGCCTGTCATTCTTGATCTTAAATTACTCGGTGGTACAACCTCTTTTTCTTTTCCAAAATACCTGTGTCACTCCAGAACATTGCCATAGGATACTAGAATATTCTTATTTCAAGTAAAGCCTTGGCTCAGCAAGGTCATAAATTAACTCTGACAATATGGTAATAATCGTGGTTCATGCATTTGGGTAAGTTTATTTGTGAGTAGGGTGAAAGGAGAACTCCTAGCTGTGAATTAACTCACAGTTGAGAGAGTCTACTGAATCAATGTAGCTTGTTTGGACTCTTTGCGAAGCACTGTTCACCACGAACCCAAATTTACAAGTTTCAAGTCACCATGGTGGACTTTACAAAAGTTACTAAAATTTAGCCTGTCAACAGTGAATTCTATACACGTTCAGATTGATGATAAGCTTTCCCCCGCTGCCCCCTTCAAAAGGCGACCCTGACATTAGACAGAGGGAAAGGAAAGGGGGAGAGAAATCTTACCCGCACTGAGTATTTAAGAATTGGACGAACTTGGAAAAAGTGCTTGTGCTCGCACCCTCGCATCCGGGTCACCTCTCCTTGGCAACTCCACTCTGCTGAGACTTCATCATCTTTGTCCCCTCAACCAGCCAAGCTTCGACCCGAGGCCTGAAACTCTGCTTCATCCTTTCCACCCAAGACAGATGCCCGAAGACTTCACTCCATTCCCAAGACCAGCTCACAAGTAAAAGCTTCTCTTTGATAAACTCTGGTGAAAGATAGACCACATGTGCTTAAACTGTTTGGAAAAATTTGGCTGTTTTCGTGTTTTATGAAGCTTGTTGGTTAGGGATAGACAAACCGTTTTAACAGCGCAATTAAGGAGAACTTTACAGAGGCTATTTACTGTATTCTGGTGTGAATCACCTTGGTGGACAAGAGGTTCAAGCTGGAAATATTTGATAAGAGCCCTGCTTTGATATGAAACCCCTAATTAATAAATAAATAATCAATTAATTATTGACTATTTATTAATCAATTGATAAATATAAGGGTGAATCAGCCTAAACTGATTCTGGTGGAGAATATCTAAATTAAACCTAAATTTTAAAACTCCTACAATAAACAAAATCATGAACAAAAATTATGATAAAATCCTCTAATCTGATGACACAATTCCCAGTGACGTGTGTTAAGGAAAACAGGCACTGAGCCTAACCTAATTAACACCATCCCTACAGTTGAACATGCTAGTGGCAGCATGATGCTGTGGAGATGTTTTGTGCGATAGGCACTAGGAGGCTAGTTGGGATAGAGGGGAAGATGGATGCAGAAAAATATTCAGCAATCCTCAAGAAAAACCTTTTCCAGAGTGCTCTGGATCTCAGGCCTGGGGCGAACGTTTATATTCCAACAAGACAATGACCCAAAGCATACCACCAAGAAAACAAAGGAATGGCTTCAAGAAAACTCTGTGAAAGTCCTGAAGTGGCCGAGCCAGAGTCCGGAATAGGGCATTTACGGAAGAACTGAATATGGCTGTGCACAGATGCTCCCCATCCAACTTGGTTGAGCTTGAAGGATTCTGCCAAGAAGAGTGGCAGAAAATTCCAAAAGAAAGGTGTGCCAAGCTTGTGGGTCATTCCCAAAAAGGCTGAAGTTGCTGCCAAAGGGGCTGTAACCAAGTACTAAATGAAGGGTCTGAATTTGTATGTAAATTTTATTTTTCAATTTTCAATGTTTAATAAATCAAAAACACTGGAAACATTTGTTTTTGTCTGGTCATTGTGGAGTATTGTGTGTAGACTGATAATAGAAAATATTAATTTAATCCATTTTTGGATGAGTCTTATACATAATAAAATGACAACATGAATCGATCTGAAAACTGTCCGTATGCACTGTATTATTAGTCATCCATAGTGACTAGTTTTGTTTTGTTTTGCTACCTGGTGTCAACCAAAGGAGGGTTCCTGTGAAGGTTCTTTGTGAACAACAGCCATTGTAAAAAGCACTAAATAAATAAATTGGACTTGAATTGAATTGTAGGAGCTTGAGCAGCTCCATCTGGATGTGACACTGAAAAGGTTCATTATTGAGGCTTTCACCTTGTGCCACCTTCTTTCATTTCAAAGTTCTCTTTCATTTTTTGTTCCTGAAGGTGTTTTTCACCTACAGCATGTTTTGAAGGATTGTACATGAAGCAACCACTCTTGCCAAATAAGAGGGGTGTACTTCTAAGGTGTGTAATAAAATGGCACACCGCTGGTTCTACAAGATTTCAGAATCTCTATCACAGCAGAAAATTTTTAGTGGTACTCCTTGAATATTTTTAATATTCAACCCTCATTAGCCACTTGTTTGACTTAATCAGAGCAAAAAAGAGAGGAATGGCAGAGGAAAAATACCAAAACATCAGTGGGTGGTTCCCATCCATGATAGCCTTCTTGAGCAAAATATCAGGATTAGCGTCTTGCTCTTGAATAAAATACTATTTTGAGTATGTATTTGTTTTTTCATGGGATATTTTGCAGATGGCAAAATCAATTACTGGTGATTTTTGACACTAAGAACATCAGTGCATGAAAATGACTTTGCAAAAGGCTCTAGACAGCATTTTTTGACATGCGATTTTACTGTCACCTCATTTGCAAGCTCGTAACCAGCAGATGGCGTAGCACTCAAACGAACTGTTTGACACACACACACACACACACACACACAAACACACCCTGGCCGGAGGAG
>JBBIGA010142958.1:0-19856 GCA_037576975.1 Alestes dentex | reverse complement strand
CAAGTCCCAAGTCTCTGTTTGTGTGACTTAAGTGCGACTCGAGTCCGAGTCTCAGACTCGAGTCCCCATCTCTGGTCCGCAGGCCACAGCATCCTTTGCAACAAACTGTAAAATGTGTATGTGAAAAACAGTCTGTTGAAACAAGAGCAATCAAAGAATAATCTGAGCTGCACAAACAACTCCATATGTTTGGGCAGTACCTGAGACTCTTTCTGTATGTGGGCACTAAGAACTAACAACCAAAACCATCTTGTTGCCATTCAGACCCACTGGAATCTATGTAGCCATGCCCCAGCTTGACTACATGACTACTAACACTGAGACCTGTTCCCTTTTCAGCAATATGCTTCCATATTTTGTGGTGGATTTTGTGGAGTCTGGTGGTGTAGCTATTATCCACAGTAAATGGTTTACCAGAACAGAAGAGGATGAGTGCTACTGGCCACCAGTGCAAACTGTGTACACAGAAAAGGCTTTTAAAGAAGCAGTAAACCCTAATCCAGAATGGTCTAGATAAAACATCCATGTTCTTGGAAAAGCAGGTAAGCATGCTAGTTAAATCAGTTTTTTTGTGTTCTGTTTTGTATTTCTGTGGATGGCTTGTAGGTCGTAATGGTATGTGACTTATGTAGATTACTGTTATTTTGTATGTTTTTCCATCAGAAAATTATGCCTTTGCCAGAAAGAAACTCCTTAAGGCTGAGGTCTGCTCGGATCTACAGACAGATTCAGACAGGGCAGGAAAGAAAAGGAAAAATTTCTAGTTTATTGCACTAATCCTTTTAATACTAGGAAACAGCACATCCCAAAAATGAAAAATGAAATTTTGATGTTCTGTTTTAACATAATGACGGCTCTCTCTCCAGCAGACACACACACATAGAGACAGATACACAGTGTAAAACAATGATTTTTGAAGTTTGTTAAACAAATAATGTTCCTCTGGATTTTCTGGGGGTTTTTTTATACCAAACATGCTTCTCATGTCCCTAGACTCCAACATCAGTGAGTTTATTATGAATCCGTCATCTGAGACTGACATGCGTTAATGTAATGATTCTTGGATACACTGGTAAAGTGGAGTAATACATCTAATGTGAATAGTCTGATAATTAACTAACTGTAATAACCTTGGTTACAGCTGTGTGTTTGGTCCTAGGTCACACCAAATTGTCTTCATTATCACTTTCACATCTTAACCAGCAAATTGAAAGTTTATAATGTACTGCCTAAACTTTAAATTGTAAACTGTGCTGAATGTATTTGTTCGTAGAGTCTAAATTTTGGGGCTTTCTAGCACTCTTTTTTCTTTGCCTTATAGACCAAGACAAATGTTCAGCTCCGAATCAGACATCGAGGGAACCATTCATGATGAAGCTGCAGAGGTTCCTGCTCCTACTGTCCCTGCCCTTTTGCAATCTTCTGGCATCGCTCAAGCTACTTCAGGTCCTTCATCTGTGCGCCATGTTCTGCAGCGATCTCAGAAAGCAGTACAGCTGAGAACTTCACAACAAAGCAGAGCTCTGTTTCCCACAGAGACCCCTCGAATACGAGTCCAGAGTGCCTTAGCACAGGAAGACCTTATTGCTGTGAGGCAACAGCGCTGCGCCACCGTGCCGCCCCTCTCTCCTACAGATAACATATAATAGACCTGATATATTGCAATGTAAATTGTGCAGTCCCACTAATTGCACTTTCAAGTTACCAAATGACACAGAACACAACTTGTTTAAAATTCTTGAGTTAACTTTGCTGTAGCAGCCTATGGCAGTTTTCCATTTGTTGTTTTACTTTAGGTCTCTTTCCTGGGAGATATTGGTGGGAGGTCAGTTGAAGAGGCCACTAGAAGAGTTATGTCTTTCATCTTAACCAATGACCTGGCCCTGAAGTTTAACTTTGCAGGGAGACATGGGAAATTACAGTTCGGGACACTCTGACTTTTTGACGTCTTCTATGGTATGCTTATGTAAATGTTGACATTTTAAGGATAGTGATTTGTAAAATGTTCTGTCTCACTCCTTTAAACATTTACCTCCTCACATTCAATAATTGGAAAGCTTGTGACTGTGTACTTATTGTGATCATGTTTGTGTTCATATTCCCCCTCCCATATCTCTGTGATAGGAAGGGATGCAGAGAGGGCGGTGTCAAAGTGGCTTTGTGGGGCCAGAGAAAGAGGAGGCAAATGTGCCCTGAGAGGTTCTCAGAGGTAAGTTTACAGTAGTTCATTTTCCTTTGTGATTGTTACACTGAATCTAAACTGGACATCTACATTTACATTTTGCTCATTTAATTATTATTCAGCTCATTTTTACAGATCAGTTAAGTATAAAACGACAAATGATTAGTACTTATTAGTACTTAAGTTTTTTATAGTAATATATAGGGATGCACTGACACTGGCAAAGAGTACCGTGTTGATACCAGGCTCTCATGCTGTTACTAGTACTCGAACAAAATTCTCTTCTACCTAGGACTGATACTATGTGGTAAAAATGATGTAGTTGCATTAAGCTGTCACAAGGTGGTACTGTTGAGGCAATTATAAGATTGTTTTTTTCCCCCCCGCAATAGACTTTCAGTAAAATATAGAATGTACTGTATAATTACAGTCTAACTGTTAAGCTCCTGTTTTTAATTATTTTACTTAGTTTTTTAGTGTTTTTTGTAGTTTTAAGTAGTTCATATTGGTGAGGCAAATTAGTCCATTTAAAACTATATGAAAAGAAACACTTTTAAAATAATCTTACTGTTATGGTGACTGTTAATAATCTACACAAGTATCTGTAATTGGTATTGGTACATAACAATAATAATACATTATTACACAGTCTAAAAAAATGGTATCTGTACATCACTAAATATATGCCAGTGACATTGTAATTTATAAAAGTACTCTGTTGCTGTCTACTGGGGAAGAAATACAGTATAGTACACCACATGTGATACAGCACAATAATGCTTGTCGGATGGGTTCATAGATATTTTGGAGATTGGTCAATTAATGTTTGCGCTGTTAATGGAATTGAACTTTCTTTACTACTCAACTTAATTGATATAATCCTGTTTTACTGTAGAGCAGAAATTTTAAATGAAATACTCACATGGGCGGGGCTGCACAGCATAATAAAACAGAAACTGATGATGCTTGGTGATAATTTGGTTGAGCTTACATACTCAAAATGGAATTAAGAAGAGTTTGAAAGTTTTTTTGTCAAAGATTCGATTTATTCGTTTTTGTTTTGCATAAATGACTATAATATAAATTTTGATTAATTTTGTTTTTCTCCTCAGTAGGCATGATGCTGCAGCCGGGCCTCGGCCATAGTTTCAACTTTTCACTTACTGCTTTTTTAAAATTATTTTCTAAAATTCCCAAATTACAATGTTCTGTTGGAAATTTAGTGTCAGATAATAAACTTCATTACTTAAACTACGTTCTGAATGTTTTCATATTTTTTCATTATTAAATGTCTTGACAAAGTTGAAAATAACATTTGTGAAACCTTAATGCTAGTATATGCCTCCTTTGCCTGTTATTAACATAAGCCATGTACTTGCATTTAAAAAATAAATAAGTATTATAGGAGTAGTAAATGGGGTACATTTGTGTAAAAATAGTAAATGGTGTAAATTTAGATTTTAGCAAAAACAAATTTACATTAACTATCTAGTTTTAATATTTGAAAAATAACTTTGTGGGACCCAGGTATATAGCCCAGTTGCCCAAAAGGTTTAGCCTGTTAAAAACCCATAATTTACCCAAATGGGCATACAATAGTGGGGGCATACATGAGCCCAGTGAGTTTGCCCAAATAAGCCTCGTTAGGGATCCAGTTGGGCTTCCACAGGTCAAAGTCTAAGGGTGTGTCCGAAATCGTGTACTTCAGTGAGTGCACTGGAATGTAGTGCGCACTGAGCACTTCCCTTCTGTAGTGCACACTTCCGTGGGTAAGTACTGTCCTAAATGAAACACGGAACGTTTTGCACTTAGCGGAAGTGACGGACTAACATTTGATCGCGATTCTCCAGCCCGCCAAAAACATCGGCCGGTTATACCGCAGTATACACCAGTAAAATAATTTTATTAACGTTACCTACATTTATACGAACCAGTTGCCTCCGTTTGGGCTTGCATTTCACTGTTGGCCGCCATTGTTCAACTCTGAAAACTTGTCGAAAGTCCCTCCCTTTCCGCTACGTGGTCAAAATGGCGTGTCCATCGTTCCGCACTGCGTTTTTTGGCCATTATTAGTGCACCATCCGGGTTTTAGCTTGGCTGTCAGTGTGAACGCGGTATGCACTAAAACATAGTGTTCGAAGTGTGCAAGTGCGCGATTTCGGACACAACCTTCAGCGTCATCTCTGAATTGAATGCATGGTAATACATCATTTTCCCATCCATACTAAATCAGAAGTCATCTATTTAAACTTGTGCTTGAGTTAAACAAAAACAAGAGATGTGAAAATAATACAGAAGCTTCGGAGCTTGTGTCAGTCGTCCTGAACCGTGGTGATTTAGATGTGACAATGAAGACTTAGAGATGTAGACCTTATACCAGAAGTACAACTAACAACAAATAATTAATTTCAGTATATAATGATGACGTAGTCATTAATTAGTACGAATGAACAAGAACATTTGTAGATTAAAATGAACACCCAGTCTTTTCTGAAATTAATGAAAACAAGAGATTGAAACAGTGCGTTGCTTCAGTGTTTCAGTTATGCTCTCGAGAGGTTGCATTGACTTCAGTTGGCCACCAGATGTCTTGGTGACTTTGAAGAACTTGAAGCCTCGAAGCTTTGAATCTTTTTCCTAACAGAAAGAAAGCCTAAAAGCTTCACGAGCCTTCGTCTTCCCATCCCAAACAAATACTTACCTTGTAAAGGCAGTTAATTATCAACAGTAAAACTAAGGAGATATATTCACAGTAGTTCAGTCAATAGACAGAAGTATTTCTAATGAGCTTGACTTCAATTTCTGCTTACAATTACTGTTATAAAACAGTGCTGCATTAAATGAAACAGTCCGTCAATAGACTTGACAAGTATTTCTGCTGAGCTTGAGTTTAATTTCTCCTTACAGTTAATGTAATAAACTAATAAACAACTCTGCTAATAACTTTCCAATGGTTGCATCAAACAGTGACACCACAGTACACTGGTTTAGAATAAGCTGTTACACCAAGTAAACAGTACTGAACACAAAACTAATTGTTTTGGAACCAAAACCAAATCAAACCGGTCTCTTACAGAAACGAGGAGGGTCGGGGCCATTTTGAATCTCTCGCCACAAAAATATAGGCTTCTTAAAAAAAAACATTTAAAGACATCAACCAACTCTACTCAGCATTTTATTTAAATGTTAGACGATTTGTGTGTGTGTGTGTATCTGTGCACATTTTAAATCCCATGAGACTGCAAAGAAAGAAGACAGTTGCTTCTGAGTTCCGAAGCGTCACTCAACTAAATGTCCGCTCACCGTTATTTTTGTTGTGACTGACGCAAAATGGCATACTGTTTACTTTGTTGAAATACGACTGCGTCTATGGACTGAATGGGCTTTGTTTAATGCAGCAGTTTGTTTATTACAGTAATTCTACTGAGAAATAAAATTTAAACTCAGGGGGAATACTACTCAGTCTATGGACTGAATGAGCCCTATTTTATGTTTATCAGTAATGTAATAAACATAACTTCTATGAATATCTCAACATAGTTTACTGTTGATAATTAAGTGCATTTCAAAGGTAAGTTTTATGTTTAACTCAAGCAGAAATTGAGGACTTCTGATTTTACTCAAATAATATTAAACCAAAGGGTATCTCCAGTTTCATTCAAGTGCAGATGTGCACTTTATCCACCACTACCTAGCAACTTTGTTATTTACTCTATGACTGAAACATGCGCTGAAATGGTAAAACGAACCTATCTATCACAGCGTGTTGCAAATGCCCACTTGGCCACATTAGATGATATTCAATAACAAATTGCGGACCAATGGTCTGTCTCGATTTTAGATTCGCTGCCCAGTGGTTGAAAGCCGGGTCTAGACAACAGTTTGCTGTAATTTTTTTTATTCTGGGCGACGTGCATTGTTTTCTTGAAATAAAAACGTATTAACCCCATCTGGTGCTGCTTGTTACAGTCTCAAACTTACTGCCACTGATAACTACCGCATGTTACTTTCTACAGATACTGTTCGTCATCTTCGTAGTGATTTATAAAAAAAAATGATTCTCTTTTGCTCCTCAGTGTAAGTAGTTCCAGCGGTTTTCCGACCGGCTAACTGCACTCCGGAGAATTACAGAGCAACAAATGCAATAAGCATTTGTGCGCTTTGTCTTATTTTGTTTTCCTTTTTTCGAAAGGAACTGACCGAAATTCAAGCACTGCGCACGGAGACAAAAACAGACAAGCACGGGGGCGGTAGAGCCAGGCTGAAGGCTAACCCGGACCCAGCTCTACCGTCCATCCTGCTCTCTTGGCAGAAAAATGGACTCTCTGTGGCTCCAGTGATCTAGTAGTGTGAAGTAAAGGCCTGCTGCTTCTGTATTTTTACGGAAACATGGCTACACTCAGCCTTTCACCTAGAAGGACTGGATTTTATCATTATAAAGTGGATTCTCCCTAAACCCCACCAGAAACTTGTTAGGAGAGGTAAGAACTTTCTTTTTCTTTATTTTTATTGGTGGTTGGCAACCAACTGCAAGGTGCATTGCCGCCACCTACTGGATCGGAGTGTGGGCCTTAGATGGTCAGAGAAGAATACCCATTCTCTACACCCGTATCCTTTCAACCCATTCTGTGACGTGTTCCCCAATAAATTTCCTAAATTCAAATCCAGCTTTTCTTTACGCAGTGTTTTAATCACCTCCTGCCTTTCCTCCCTATACTTGTTACACTTCGACAACACATGTTGCACTCCAGCTGTGTACATTGTGAACAAAGACCTGTTGGATGTTTGAGGTAAGAACTGTCAGGACAGCGCCCACTTGAGTTCATCAGACCACACAACTGTGATGTTATTCCGTGCAAACTCATCACGTCCCAGCACTCCAAGACTGTTTCGATTGCACAGATTTGAACATGTTTGGAGGAGTACACTGACTATATAGCCTCCAAAAAACTGTACCGGAGCAAACACTGAATGTACTTTACTCTAAACCACATCAACCGGTTTCTCACAGAAAGGGAGGAGAGTCGTCGCCATTTCGCGTCGCTCGCGATAACAATAGTGGCGAGCGGACATTTTGTTGAGGGAAGCTGTGGACCTGCAGCATCTCCTAAAATTCTGTGGAGCTTAAAATGTATACAGATACACATACACAGGTTGTTTAACATTTAAACAAAATACTGAGTACAGTTTCTACTGGTGGCTAATGCCTTTATATGGTTTTGTAACCAAGTATATCTATTGTTGTGGCGAGAGACTCAAAATGGCGCCGACCTTCTCCTGTAAGAGACCGGTTTGATCCGGTTTTGGCTTCCGTACCGTTTACTTTGTTTAACAGTTTTTTCTAATCTAGTGTACTGTGGTGTTGCGGGTTCCGTCACTAGCAGCACTGTTTGTTTATTACAGTAATTGTAAGGAGAAAATAATTCATGATCAGTGGAAATACTTTTGTCTGGACTGAATGGCCTTTATTTAATTGAAACACGATTGAACTAATGATTTATTTGATTATAAAAGAAAAGGACGGAAGTAGCTTTTATTAGAATAACTTGCTTATTTTTGATACTCTGTGGTTTTGCTCTGAATAACCCAGAAAAAACCCTGACATGTGTTTTGTACTGGTAAATAAAAAACATTTTGCTGAGAGAAGCTGCACTATTAAGAAGCGACTGTTCTCTCGTGTCCTTTCTCCTGATATAAAGGAACGCCTCTAGTTAAGGGTCCATTTGCTACGTTTAACAAACACACGGTGCAGTGGTGGGGTGTACAGAGAAAGCAGAATTAAATATTAGTGAATCAACAATTGAAATATGGAGCCAGTACACTTTAGCAAAACTAAATGTCTGGGTTTTTTATTTTATTTTATTTTTCTTCATTTATTTTTGTAGCGTGTGTGTGGTTAATTGGCAGAACGTATCCTGTAATAACCTGGCTAAATGAGAGGTATTCCGTTTCCGCAGCCTGGGCCTGCTAGCTCCACAGGGCCCCAGAACACTGACCGAGACGGAGAGCTGCAGCTGACCGAAACTCAAGCACTGCGCACGTAGACAAAAACCAGGCAAGCACGGGGGCGGTAGAGCCAGGCTAAAGGCTAATCCGAACCGACCAGCTCTTTCGTCCATCCTGCTTAGTACCGTTCACTCTCTGGACAGTAATATTGACTCTCAGTGGCTCCAGTGATATAGTAACGTGAGGTAAAGGACTGCTGAATCTGTATATTCACTGAAACATGGAGAGGCGGGTACAGCATTTAGTGGAAACATGGCTACACTCCAACATCCCGGTTTCGGCCTGACAGAGGAGCCTGTCTGTGTAGAACGTAAACAAACCCAGATAACACAATGTTATTGATTCAACATGGAATTATGGTTAAATGCATTGATTTATGGTCAGTGTTGAGTTATCAACGTTGAAACTAAAACAATTTTTGGTCAGAGTTTCAATATTGAACATTTGATGGTAACAAAACCTTAATTCGACATTGATATAAAGTGACTTTTTCAACATTTAAATTACTGAAAATATCCAACATTGAAAGCACATTTGAAACGTTGAAACAATGTTGCATCCTTGTTGAATCCATCCACAAATGGTTGATTTTTCAACATTAATTAGATGGCCTTCTCAACGAGCAAGATCAATGCTGGACCAACACTGAAGATCATCTTTGTCTGATATGGAATCAATGTCATTTCAACGGATGTGTGCTATCTGGGAAGCCTGGTGTAGGGACTCTGCTGAACTGACTCGACACTGTCTAGAGTGAGTTTCTGATCGGAAAGTGTTGGCAGTTGAGAGAATTTACCTGAGTCATGTATCTGCCTGCAACAGACATAAGGAGAACTTTAACAAAGGTCAAGCCACGGAAAAAAATTCTGGACCAGACAACATTCCGGACCGCGTGCTCAGACAATATGCTAATCTTAATGTGCATTCTCTGTTTTTGTCTCCTTGCGCAGTGCTTGAGTTTCGGTTAGCTGGGGTTGGGGGCGGTAGAACTTGCAGGCCCAGACTGTGGTTCGTCTTTGTCTGCAGGATTGACATGTCATTTATGCATCTGTTTACAATTTTAAGTAGGATGTGTCGCTTGTAGTTGAACTGGAATTACTGGCACTGAGGAGCTAAAGAAAAGGAATTAAACATATCACTAAATAGACACCGTAACTGTAGAAAGTAAGTTTTTAGTCACCCGTAACAGGATAAGTTTGAGGCTACTGAAGAGCAAAGTTCCAAAACTCATATTGGCATATTTTTACATGACCTCTTTATGTGCAATAGTATAATCGCCAAAACTCACCCAGTCCTTGCATAATACACGGTACAAGATGAATTTCCAAAACTTAGTCCACTCGCACAGTCGCACACCCACCTCCTGAACTCAATTTTTATGCCGTTAGCTGTCATTGACTATGCTTGTCATGTAGTAGGATATAAATATTAAACATGTACATAATTTTGTGACACTGAATATCGATTTACATAAAAATTTTCATTATATTTTTTAAACCAATTTGCCCATACTAAAATGTGCAGGAGTTGCACTTTAGAAACAGGCATTGAAAAATGACAAGTAACAAAAATTGCCGTCGGCCGAGCGTAACTTTTGGAAGTAGGATATAGGTTGTCATTGTTTTAATGTATTTATTTTACAGGTTCGTGTAATAAAAGACCAAATAAAGTTTGATTTCGATATCTGTGTGTTTACTTGTCCTGAACGAAGGAAATGAGAGTTTTGGAAGTTGAAAGACGACATTCGTGTTCGCGTGTGGCTTCTAAAAACAAGATCTGTGTTCTATATCTGAAGGGGATTTCTTTCAACATTCTTTCGCTTGTATTACAACTTGTTTTGTGAGTGGGTGGGATCAACTAAGAAAGGTGATTGGTCGGTCGATGTGACGGTCATACTGCAAGCACATGCGCAGATCATTCCCTTTCCGAGCGCCTTAATGGAAGGATGCAGTGCCGATTGGGATTAAGGCTAATCTGCAGGGAATATTGACAACAAAGTTGTACAGAAAGTAGCTAAAATTTGCCGCTAGGTGCTTTTTGGGGAAAAAGTCGTCAACATTCCCTGCAGATTAGCTTGAAACCCAGTTTGCTCCGCATCCGTCCACGACGGAGCTCGGAAAAGGAATGATCTGCGCATGTGCGTGCAGTATGACCGCCACTTCGACCAACCAATCACCTTTCTTAGTTGATCTCACCCACTCACAAAACAAGTTGTATTACAAGCAAAAGAATGTTATATTTTTAAGCAAAGTAAAAAAATACACAACTCTCAGGTGTATTTAATAAAGCACTTTTTATTATAATATCAGTCAGTGTTCTGGGGCGGGTTAGCTGCTTGGTTACAAAACATGGACTGAATGGGCGTTAAGGGAGCACTGTTTGTTTATTACAGTAATAGTAAGGGGAAATTAAATTCAAGATCAGTGGAAATAGTACTCAGTCTATGGACTGAGTGGGTTTATTTATAGCAGCACTGTTTATTACAGTACAGTAAAATTACTTAGTGCGCTTTGTCTTGTTTTGTTTTACGTTTTCTCGTATAAGACATTATGTGTATCAACTGCAACCGAGACATTCATCTTAAAATCGTAAAAGGACGCAGAAATGATACATAGAGCCCGCAGACACATGCTCCGCTCCCAGAACACTGACAAACTAAAGCACTGCGCAGTGCGCACGGAGACAAAAAATCAGGCAATCACGGGGGCAGTAGAGGCGGGCTAAATGCTAACTCCCGCCCCTGCAGCTCTGCCCTCCAGTCTGCCCACTATCGTTCACTCTGTGAGTGGGTGAGATCAACTAGGAAAGGTGATTGGTCAGTCGTTGTGACGGTCATACTGAAAGCACATGCGCAGATCATTCCCTTTCCGAGCGCCTTGATGGAAGGATGCAGTGCCGATTGGGATTAAGGCTAATCTGCAGGGAATATTGACGACAAAGTTGTACAGAAAGTAGCTAATATTTGTCGCTAGGCGCTTTTGGTAAAAAAAAAGTCAATTTTCCCTGCAGATTAGCATGAAACCCAGTTTGCTCCGCATCCGTCCACGACGGAGTTCGGAAAAGGAATGATCTGCGCATGTGCATGCAGTATGACGTCAGTTCGACTGACCAATCACCTTTCTTAGTTGACCTCACCCACTCAGAAAACAAGTTGTATTACAAGCAAAAGAATGTTATATTTTTTAAGTAAAGTAAAAAAGACATCACTCTCAGGGATAGAACACAGTTATTTCTATTTAAAGCCACACACTGGGGGTCTGGAAAGTCGTTAAAAATGGTGACAAAGTCGCTAAGTTGCCAACACTGTTCAGCACCCAAAACTATTTTGGAGCCAAAACCAGATCAAACCGGTCTCTCACCGAAAGGGGGGGGGGTGCGGCGCCATTTTGCGTCTCTCGTACCGCAATAGATGTACTTAGTTATAAAACCATATAAATGCATTAACCACCCTTACAAACTCTACTTAGCATTTTGTTTAAAGTTTAACTGTGTGTGTATCTGTACACATTTTGAACTCCACAAATTACTATAACAGGAGACATGCTTCTCACTTCTTCAGCTACTCTCAACAAAATGTCGGCTCGCCACTATTGTCGCGAGCGACGCGAAATGGCGCCAGACCCGCCCCCTTTCTTTGAGAGACTGGTTTGACCTGGTTTAAGGTTCAGAATATTCTGCACTTGGTGTAACTGTGTATTCTTATTGTGGTATCGCTGTTTGATGGAACCACTGGAAAGCTAAACTTTAAACTTCACTTCATAGGTTAATAAAGAATCCGACATAGTCATTAGCAGCACTTTTTTATTATAGTATCTGTAAGCAGAAATTAAACTGAAGCTCAGTTGAAATACTACTCAGTCTATGGACTGAATGGGTTTATTTAAAGCAGCCCTGTTTGTGTACTACTGTAACTGTAAGGAGAAATGAAACTCAAGTTTAGTGGAAATACTACACAATCTATGGACTGGATGGGCTTTATTTAATAAAGCACTGTTTATTACAATAAATGTAAGGTAAAACACCCCTGTGCTTGCCTGTTTTTTGTCTCCGTGCACAGTGCTTGAATCTCGGTCAGTGCTCTGGGGGCGGTGTAGCTGCTTGGTTACGAAACATGGACTGAATGGGCGTTATTTAACGGAGCACTGTTTGTTTCTTACAGTAATAGCAAGGAGAAATTAAATTCAAGATCAGTGGAAATAGTCCTCAGTCTGTGGACTGAGTGGCTTTATTTAATACAGCACTGATTATTTCAGTAATTGTAAAATCATTTTTGTTCCCTTTGTCTTGTTTTGTTCTACGTTTTCTCATATAAGATATTATGTGTATCAACTACAACCGAGGCATTCAGCTTAAAATCATAAGAGGACGCAGAAATGATCCATCGACCTCTCAGACAGACTCGAGCACTGCGCACGGACAAAAAATACAGGCAAGCACGGGGCGGTAGAGGCGGGTTAAATGCTAACTCCGCCCCACCAGCTCTTCCCTCCAGTCTGCCCTCTATCGTTCACTCTCTGGATAGTCAAATGTGCTCGCTTTACTTCTGCGCTGGTCCAGGGGTGTTTGGAGCCACCGAACCTCTCAGATAATGGTGTGTGCTCGCTCCCCACCCCGTCTCTGCTGTACGAGACTATGTGTCCGCCTGAGGGATGTCGGTGGGATCCCAAAAAGGAGAAGGGGTTTGGTGGTCGAGCACACATACAACGGGCATCAAGTCCTGAGTGTACTACAGATCAGACTATGAAGTGTCGAGTCCCTTCAGCAGAGTCCCTACACCAGGCTTTGTGTACGTGTGTAGTAGAACAGAAGACATGCTTCTCAGTTCTTCAGCTTCACTCAACAAAATGTCGGCTCACCACTCTAGTTGTCGCGAGCGACGCGAAATGGCGCCGGAACCCCCCCGCCCCCCCATATTATGTACTTGTGTAACTGTTTTCTTTACCAATATTGTGGTATCACTGTTTGATGGAACCGTTGGACATATAAACTTTGCAGGTGTTCACTTCATGGGTTATTAAAGAATCCGACATAGTCATTAGCAGCACTGTTTATTACAGTAAATGTAAGCAGAAATTAATCTGAAGCTCAGTTTAAACAATGCTCAGTCAATGGACCGAATGGGTTTATTTAAAGCAGCACTGTTTGTTTATTACAGTAATAGTCAGGAGAAATTAAATTCAAGATCAGTGGAAATAGTACTCAGTCTATGGACTGAGTGGGTTTATTTATTGCTGCACTGTTTATTACTGTAATTGTAAAATTATTTTGTGCGCTTTGTCTTGTTTTACGTTTTCTCGTATGTGATATTGTGTTTCAACTACAACCGAAGCATTCAGCTTAAAATCGTAAAAGGACGCAGAAATTATCCGTCGATCCCGCAGACATACGTTCCGCTCCCAGGACACTGACAGACTACAGCACTGCGCACGGGGACGGTAGAGGCGGGCTAAATGCTCCGCCCCTGCAGCTCTTCCCTCCAGTCTGCCCTCTATCGTTCACTCTCTGGATAGTCAAATGTGTTCGCTAGACTTCTACGCTGGTCCAGGTGTGTTTGCAGCCACCGAACTGCTCAGGTATTGGTGTGTGTCCGCTCTCCACCCCCTCTCTGTGTCACCTGAGGAATGTCGGTGGGATCTCATAAAGGAGAAGGGGTGGTGTCCGAGCACACACACAGCGGGCATCAAGTTCTGAGTGTACTACTGATCAAACTACAAAGTGTCGAGTCACTTCAGAGTCCCTACACCAGGTTTTGTTTACGTACCAGACAGACCGTCTCCTCTGTCAGCGCGGTAGCAGGCTAGCCCTTCTAAGTGAAAGGCCGAGTCCGGCATGTTAAGATAAAGCGGGAAAGTAAATTATTAGTCCCAGAGATGTTGGAATATAACAATGTTTCGGTGAAAATACAAATGAAGCAGTCATTTACATAACGCAGCTAGATCACTGGAGCCACAAAGAGCCCACTTTACTGTCCAGAGAGTGAACAGTACAGGGCAGGATGAACGGTAGAGCTGGTGGTATCGGGTAAGCCTTTAGTTTGGCTCTCCCGCCCCCGTGCTTGCCTGGTTTTTGTTACTGGTGTGCACTACTTAAGTTTCGCTATGCTGTGGGTCTCCATCGTGTTTTGCTTAATTATTATTCGCTTCACATTTAAAATTTTCAGTGGACTAGGTTTTTATTAAACTCAATTTTCTCGGTACTGCACTCAAAACTCAATACTCTGCACGCAAAACAACCACAACCAGATCAAACCGGTCTCTTACAGAAAGGTGGAGGGCCGGCGCCATTTTGAGTCTCTCGCCATCGTAATAGATGTACTTGGTTACAAAACTATATAAATTAATTAACCACACTTATAAACTCTACTCAGCATTTTGTTTAATGGTTAACAAACCGTGTGTGTATCTGTACACCGTTTAAACACCACAAATTGTGGAACAGGAGACATGCTTCTCAGTTCTGCAGCTTCACTCAACAAAATGTCGGTTCACCACTATTGTTGTCGGGAGCGTCGCGAAATGGCGCCGGCCCTCCGCCTTTCTCTGAGAGACCGGATTGATCTGGTTAAGGGTTCAGAATGTTCTGTACTTTGTGTAACTGTGTATTCTTTACCAGTACTGTGGTGTCACTGTTTGATGGAGCCGTTGGAAAGCTAAATTTTGCAGGTGTTCACTTCATGGCTTATTAAACTACTATTAATAGCTCATCATAATTTTACTGTTGATAATGAAGTGCCTTTGAAATGTACGTTTTTTTGTTTACTCAAGAAGAATTTGAAATAGAGGGCCTCTTATTTTAGTCAATATATTACCAGTGGGTATTTCCACTTTCATTCAAGTGCAGATGTGCACTTTGTCCACCTCTACCCAGTAACTAAATTTGGTACCATTTCTATGACAAAAACATACACAGAAAAAGGAAAAACGACCAGTCTAGACAACATGTTGCAAGATTTGTTTTATTATTCTGCATCAGTCCTATCAGTTACTACTACGAAAAATAAAGTATTATCCAGAGCTGCTGCTAATAATTACAGCCTCAAAATGATCCTGCTTCTGGTGACTGATACTGTTTGTCACCTTCGTAGTGATATTTTTAATTCTTTTAATCTCTTTTGCTCCTCAGTAGTTCCAGTGTTTTTCCGACCGGCTAACTGCTCTCCAGACAATTACGTACATAAAATGACTGTTGTGTGCCTTGTCTCATATTGTTTTCTCGTATACGATATTTCGTGTATCAACTACAACTGACACATTCTGCCTACAAGCGTAAAGGATGCAGAGATGGCCAGTCAACCCCGCAGACACACGCTCCGCTCGCTGGACCTGGTAGCTCCATAACGACCCCCAGAACTCTGACCGAGACTCCGGCACTGCACAAGGAGACCAGGCAAGCAGGGGGCGGTAGAGGCGGGCTAAATGCTAACTCCGCCCCACCAGCTTTAGCCTCCATTCTGCCCTCTATTGGGACCTAAACTCTATGGCCTATTAAAGAATAGACTTACACGCCAGACTTAGGGGGTTATTCATTAAAAACGCTGCAGTAAAATATCTCAACAATCAGCATACTATCTCTCTGTCATACTCTGTTTCACCCACCAATGTCAGATTCTCGAGACGTTTTGGAATAAAGGAGAAGGAGCCATAAGAAAAAACTCACTAAGGCCTATTAAAGAATAGACTTATTTGCCAGGTTTAGGGGCTGATTAATTAAAAACGCTGCAGTAAAATTTATCATAAATCGGCATTATATCTCACTTTTTCGCCCACCAATATCAGATACTTGAGACGTTTTGAAATAATGGAGCCATAAGAAATAGGAAAACTCTAAGACCACGCTTTGCATAAAAATGAGTCACAAATGCCTCCTACTGGCGGTTCAGCGGTACTGTCCAGCCATTTAAGGTGGAACAGAATCTACGAAGAAGTAGCTGACGAATAAGAAGCCAACTTCAGCCTCGTGTTTGGAGCCGCCGAACTGTTCAGATAATGGTGTGTGTTCCCTCCCACCCTCTCTCTGCTGTACGAGACCATGTGTCCATCTGAGGGATGTCGGTGGGATCCAAAAACGGGAAGTGGGTTGGTGTCCGAGCACAAACTCAAAGGACACCACGGCTTGATTCTGCTAAATATCTCCCCACTTCTGCTACATGCAGACTAATGACCTGGCTGGTGATGGGAGCGATGGGTTTCCTCACAGACTCCATGTTCAGTGTATCACACAGTACACAGAACTCACGCAGTGATGCAACCCCATCACCTCTCCTTGGTGAAAGCTTGTACTGGGTGACAACCTGAATGTCCTGCCATAAGCTACGAGTGTCTATGGAGTTGTGGAAGTGGCTCTGGATCGTGTGTGTAGTGGTTGGCCCTGGCTGTTCCTAGAGCAGCATCTCTCTCTCTTAGCAGCACACAGGCCTTTTCTATGTACCGGGGCTTTTCGTGGGCTCTTGTGCTGACAATTGTCTAGAGCACGGAATCCTCCATGCTTTTGCAGATGTAGCAGGCCACAGAATCAGTGTACTCAAAGTTGATGTTCAGAGAAGAACATAACCATCGCGTAGCCGGAGGAACCGATGCATGCTGATGTAGTTTTTGCTAGACGATTCCTCCGTCTCATAACAAAGCGCTGATGGAATTTTGGGAGAACTGACTTTATTATGATAAAATCCGTCCGGATGGACCATTTATGACGTGCGGATAGCTTCGTACATTTAGCATAGCGCCTGGTTAGGACTGGCGCTAGTCTGTAATTACACAGCTACCAATAGCACTGAGAATTACATCTGTAGATACATCAGAAACTCTCTATGAACAGTGTGGAGTCACTTCAGCAGAGTCCCTACACCAGGCTTTGTTAACGTTCCACACAGGCTCCTCTGTCAGCTCGGTAGCGGGCCAACCCATCTAAGTGGAAGGCCGAGTCCGCTATGTTTGAGTGTCTTTAAAATGATCCGTGATCCGAATTTGAAAAGCTGCCTTTGAAATGAGTGTCCAGTTTTAAGGTTTTTTGTAAGCCATTCCAATCCCTGGCTGCAGCTGACTGAAAGGACATTAAGCAGAATACAGAGGTAGTTATAGGAACTGTTAACAAAATCAGGTTTGCAGATCGAGTGTTGTATACAGAGGCAGAAAAGTGTAGCAGTTGTTGTAAGTAAGGGGGAGACAAGCCAAGAAGTGTTTTGGATTTTAACCAATGGATTTTGCGGCAGGTGTCCAGTGATGGCCAGTTAAGAGAGGAATACAGAGTGCAGTGATGAGTTTTACGGGGAGCGTTTGTTACAAACCCAATAGCAGAGTGGTAGAGGACGTCAAGCTTTTGAAGTAGACTTTTAGATGCTGATCTGTAAATAAGTCACCGTAATCAAACATGGGAAGAATGGTGATTTGCACCGATGTTTTCCTTGCAGATGGAGTGAAAGAGGATCTCATTCTATAGAGGAAACTTATTTTTGATTTAATCAATAAAGATACCAGCACAATGCAACTTAAGAGTCCAGAGAAGAGACTGTCATTTAGAACTTTGAGAGTTGCAAGTGTACACCCGTAGCCAGTTCTGAAAGCTGACTGAACAGATGATAGAATGTTAATGAGATTCCAAATAAACAGTAAGTGTCACATTTACAAGTTTTTCCAAGACCTTAGAAAGACAGGGCAGAACAGAAATGGGCCTGTAACAGTTAGGATCAGCCCGGTCACCACCCTTAAAAAGAGGATACACTAAAGCTGATATCCAGGCACGGCGGATTTGGCCTGTGTGTAGGGATAGATTAAATATGTCTGTGATAGGAACAGCAATGATGGTAGCAGCAGTTTTAAAAAAGAAAGGGTCCACCTCATCAGACCCAGCAGATTTTTTTCGGATCCAATTTAAGCAATTCATCTAAGAACTCGCCCTCTGAGAATGCCCTCAAGGTGAAGCTATGGGAGGGAGGAGGTAATGTAGGGGATGCAGTAGAGCAATTAGTGGGATTTGTGGTTGGTGAATTTGCTGATTAAAAAAGAAAACCAGAATTTATAGTGTTTGTTAAAAAGCTCCAACATACACCTCTTGTCTGATACTAGAATGTTGTCAATGTTAAGTGAAGGAGGCAGATTGTTGGACGGATTTATTTTCCAGCTCCCTTATTGATTTCCAGAATATTTTTGGATAGTTAGCTACTAAGAGAAAACTGCTTCTGAAAATAATCAGATTTAACCTTGCGAACAGCTTGTAATGATTTATTTCCGATTTGCTTGAAAGTCAGAATATCTACCGGGGATCTGGAAAGCCGTGCCTTGCGCCAGAGAATATTTTTTTTTTTTGTAGAAGAAGCGTGATCTTAGGGTCTAACCATAGGCTGTGTCCGTCCTTTTCTCTAAATCTCTTCACTGGAGCATGCTTGTCAATAACAGTACTAAAAAGCCTCGTCTACAGTGGGGGCCAGGCTGATTCTAGACCAGTTCACATATGCCAAGTCATGTAGAAAAGCTTGAGGGTTGAAATTTTTAAAAACACGCCGGCTGCTTAACAGAGCGGCCTTTTCTGACATGCTGCAATAAAGCATGCTGCAAGCAAATCAAATTACTTTGGAATTGACTTGGATAAAGCAATTGAGCACTTAAGGTGTTCTTTGGTTTAAATTGCCACACCTCCACCTTTAAGAGGACCTGTCCTGTCTGAACAGGTTGTAACCAGGTAGATGTATCTCAGGACAGGAGGTGGACTTTTTTAACCAGGTTTCAGTGATTACCAGAAACTCAGGATTTGAACTCTCCACCACAATTTTTAACTTTGCCATCTTTGATAAGAGGCTTCTTGAGTTTATGAGCCAGGATTAACTTGCACATTACTTGAAATTATAAGCAGTAAAATAATTAGAGCACGGCCTAAAGATTTAAACAGACTAAATTGTCAGTTCTTGACCCTTGATCTTTGCACATGAGATGGTAGTTCGACAGACAGACACAATATTCTCATAAGATGACATGAGTACAACCACTGAGGGAGAGAGTGCCAGGGTAGGGATATACATTGTGTGAATACAAACGAGTCAATGTCTCTATTTACTGATGGACTGAGACGAACAAAAGTAGTGGTTGTTTTAAATGTAAATAAGTCATTAAACGTATTATGACCATGATAGAGGTTAAGTTTGGTGTAAAACCAGCAAAGCATATTAAGTAACAAAAATGGAAGAAGGTGCATTGTTCTTGCTGTTAAATGGGGATATTTGGATGTAGCTGGTAGTGATGCTGAGCTACAGTCTACTGTGGAGACCTTCAAGTTCCTGGGTACCACCATTTCCAAGGACCTGAAGTGGGATACCAACATCCTCAAAAATACCCAGCAGAGAATGTATTTCCTGAGATGTCCTGGGGAAGTACAGTCCTGTATCCAGGACCTGTACCCCTCGAGAACCAGGAAACGGGCAGGGAAAATCATCACAGATCCCTCACATCCTGGACACAGACTTTTTGACCTGCTGCCCTCTGGCAGACGATATAGAGCCTGCAGACCAAGACCACCCGACACAAGAACAGTTTCTTTCCCCTCACCATCACTCTCCTAAACAGCTGAACTGTAACACTGCTTCACACTACAAGACTGCAACTGCACTTTATGTGAACTCTGTGGTATATATTCTGTATACAAGATTTAGATTGTTTGTTATATTGCTTTTATACACATA
>JBBIGA010142932.1:0-19866 GCA_037576975.1 Alestes dentex | reverse complement strand
CTTCTTAAAGGCAGAGTAACAGGTCTTTGAGAGCCAGAATTCTTGCTGATTGCCAGGTGTTCAAATACTTATGTGCATCAGTGCAATACAAATAAATTCTTTACAAATCGTACATTGTGATTTCCTGAATTTTTTTACAGTGGGAATGCACCTACAATGTGAATTTCAGACCCCTCCATGATTTCTAAGTGGGAGAATTTCTAAGCAGGGTGTTCAAATACTTATTGTATAAATACATAAACAATTATACTACATAACATTGTGTGTTTTATAATGAGTTCCACTTCAAATTATTGAATGATTTTGCAATAAATACAAAACCTATTATGTTGCCTACAGCTGTGGATCTTAGTTCCTCAGTCAGACACAGCAGTTTTGTGTGTTTTACCTGCACCTATACATCTCCCTTTAGACAGTAGTGACTTGTTTGGCTCAAAATGCATCAGATAGGTTTGTTAGAGTAGGGAAAAGAAAAAAGAAAAGTACTCACTTTGTTGCTCTGCTTTGAAATGTTTGCCACAAGAAAAAAAAAAAAAAAAAACTGTGTTTTTTGCAGATGTCAGTAGCCATGAAGAATCACCTGCCAAAGATGAAAAGCCAGCTGCTGCTGAACCTCAGAGTGAGGAGCCAGAAGACCAGAAGGAAACTGAAGAGAGTGAAGTCTTGGGTAGAAGCTCAGTTGTGCTGGAAAACATCCAGGACATGAATCAGGAGTACTTGGTTATGCTGGTTGAGAATGTTCTGAAAGTGCCGTCTGAATTGAAAAAGTTCAGCATAGAAGTCATCCCTGAGAGCAGCTGTGCTGTAGTTACTTTCACTAACAGAAACGGTGAATCATTACCCACAACATTACATTACATTACATTATATTACAACACATGCAAACATGTGTTTAATGTTTCATATACAGCTCCGGGAAAAAATAAATCACTGCAATTAATTTTTAAATCAGCATCTCTATGTGTTGACAACTATTCCATGCCAGTGGCTGTTAAATTCCTACACAAGCACCTCATTCTGCTTGATGAGGTACTGATTGGTGAGCGCCTGAATAAATTTTATTTAATGAAGAAAACTATAAAAAACTGCTGTAATCAACACTCTCCACTTGCAATGTGACCAGCTGGATGGCAAAACACTGCTAGAAGTATGTCAAAGGTAATTACGGCTATTTTGAGTGAACAAGAGATTTGTTTTCTTTAAATTATTCAAGTTCTGTAAACACTGCATCATTTCTCTTATTGTGATATGTTGTCATTTCCTTTAAAATTATGCTTTAAAAAACAATATTTTTATTTTGAAATTAGGAGAAATATTGTCAGCAGTTCTTAAAAACTAAGCCAAAGCTGTTCAGTTCAGCTGTTCAGCACCTATAAAAGATAAAACCTGTTTTTGCAGTGGTATCTTATTTTTTCTGGAGCAGTATATACATACATGCACATAAATATATATGTGTACACATATATACATAGTAAACCCTCGACATTCGCGGGGGTTACATTCCGAGAGCAAAAAACAAAAATGGGAGTTTGTGATGTGGTACAAAATGCTTAAAAATATCTATTTTTATAGTGTAAATGCTAAATATGCTCCCAAATATGCTCCCAAAACATTTCAATTTCATTTTAAACAGCTTATTACATTACCCTTAAAAAAAGTAGAGGTAAACACATGTACGTACTGTGCAGTGTACACTGAACTGCTGTCTCAGGCAGTGCTAGAATGTAAAATACCGATGTTACCCCTAAATAGACTGTATGTAATTAATGGAAGTGCATTTTCTTTGGTATGCGCTGTTGTTTTCTTTGGTATAATCTGGGTAAATACAGTAATAAATTAATTTACTGTGATAAAAATACAGGGCTTTAAAAAGAGGAAAACGAAAAACACGAGAACACTCACTGAAACACTCAAAATGGCTCTAAGTAGAGCAAGGAGAAATGAATAACATTCTCGGATCTTTCAAACCTCCTGCCACTGTGTACAGGGGTATTTCAACATTCCAAGACATACTTTCTTTGTGTTCTCTCGACAGTACCAAATATGTTTACAGTTATATTTTATATGGAAATGTAGCTGAATTTATGTTTATATTTGTTACAAAATTAGTAAATTACATTTAGTAAATAATTAGTAAATTATTTTTACTAATGATTTAAATAATTTAGCATAAAATGCATGAAAAATTTCTACGAAGAAAGCAAAAAATAATGGAGGATATCTGTGGTTTCCACGAATTTGCGGGGGTTTCCACGAACAATTATTAGTTTGGTTCTAAGAAAAAATCTGAGAATGACTGAAGCCACGAATTCTGAACCATGAATTAGCGGGGGTTTACTGAAATATATAATAATAAATTGTACTACCTAATCTAAAACCCCACACAGATTCTCTAAAATAACTTCAGTTAAAATCAGTTACAATTCAGTGTTCAATAAAACTTACCTTTAAAATAAACTTATGTTCAGGTTCCCAGACCAGGATTAAGTCTAAACCTATACTACCAGTCAAAACTGTTGGCACACTCTAAGATTTTCTGCATTTGCATGTTACTCACTTAATATTTACTAAAATAAATACACTCAATGTTCTGTAGCAAATACATTTACAGTATGTTCACTATTTCAGAACCTTTATTAGCTAGAAAATATCCTTTTTTGTGTTCATTACTACTGACTTTATAACTATAATTGTAATGTGAATCAGCAGATAAGTATTACATTTTTAATGAGCTATTAAGTGATGAAACAGTTAACAAGTGCAGGACAGTCTAGAATTTGACTCTCCATCACCTCACAACCAGTAAACAGGATGTCAGACATGCACTGTTATAGATTCTTTCATCTTATAAAGGAAACTTGTTTTATTTAATATATTTTCATTTATAGTTGTTCACCCAACCACTTAACAATGTTTACCAAAGATGAAAATAATAAATAAATGAAAAAGTAGTAAAAACTTCAATGGAGTTTTTATGGTAAAACAACATTGAAAGTTTGCAATTCAGTCCAAAATAGACTTCATCCATGTTCACGGAACTAGCCCTTTGTGTTTTAAGACTAATGTGGCAAAATAACATTTTAAAAATTGTATGCTAACTAGTGACTACTGGCTTCCATCCGTTGTCAGAAACGTTAACCTGTATGGTGAAATATTCCATTTATCTCAGGCTACTTACTCCCATTTGTACTTAATTATTCAGATTTGTAAAGGCCTTAGTGTATCATTGGGATTGCTGTATTCAAAGCTGATTTTCCATATTTTTCCATATTTCCATATTTTTGTGCATTAGATACAGAGAACTTCATCTTGTCATGCCCAGATAACTCAGTTTTCAGGAAGAGAAAACTGGATGTCAGACCTCTTGAAAAAACTACAAAGGTAAAAGCCCAGGACCTACCTCCAAATGTGACCTCAGACTACATCACGCTGTACTTTGAAAAGTATGGTGATACACAGGGTGATGCGGACATGCTTGAAGACGGTCAGTCAGCTATAATCACCTTTAAAGATCACAAAGGTATGTCCCTTTCAAACTATATGATATGCTGGGAACATCTTTCACACTATAATGTCTGCTGCATTGTGTTATAATTAAGTATATGTTTATTGTATAATGTATTTTCCAAAGATTGCTACAGTTTTCTGATGCTGATTCTGAACAGTCATGTTACATTACTAGACCTCTTGTCTGTTTGCCCATTTCTGCTTTGTTTTCCGCTGTGCCATGTTGCTTTTTGTTTAGGTTCTCATCTTTTGTATTGCCCCTTGATCAATGTATTCACTTGTGTCTAGTCCATGTCTGACCCAATGTATATGTCCCTGCCTGTATGTTTGTTCTTGTTGGTCATCCATAACGCTTTTCATGTCTTTGGATTATTGTACAGCTGTTTATCATATTTTCTTTGTAAGTCTGCTGTAATAAAGTCTGCGTGTAATAAAGTCTGCATTTGCATTTGTGTCCCCTCTCATCCTCCTTTGTTCAGTATGTTACAGTAGTGTACCTTATGTGTAGATCATGTACAGGACATTGTATTAACATTGTATTTTTAATGTTATTAAAAATGTTATTGACCTCCACAAACACTAATCTTAACCCTTTATATTTGTTTTTCCAGCTGTAAACACAGTTCTCAATGCACAACATCACATCAAAAAGCACCCTGTCCGAGTTTTCCCATACTATGAATCATTGGAAACAGCCCTCTATGGAAAAGACAGACCTGCTCTAAGACTTCCAGAACCTTTCACAGAAAGAATTGATGAATCTGTTTGGAAATATCTCCAAGAAAACAAAGGATCACTAGATTTGTTCAAACAAGATATGTGCGGACAGTTCTGTCAGGTGGATCTTCAAGACTCGACTGTGAAAATCAGCCCTCTAGCTTCACTACTTCACCAAGGTTTACAGACAAGAAAACTCATCCAGACCTGGAGAGAAAAGGTCTCCTCTCAGTTCACTGCTATAATGTCCAAATATAAATCCTTGGAGATTGAAATTCAGAGAGACATATGGAGCGAAATGGAGGTGGAAATCCCCAAGGCGCTGTTGACTGAGCCTGTGAATCTCGTCCTTCATAAAGATCGAGGAACAGTGATCCTAGCTGGCCTTGCAGAAGATGTCCTTAAAACAGGGAATGCCATACAGAGTGCAATTAACAGAATTACTCAAAGGATCCAAAGGGAGAAGGGCAGCATGACAGATGAGATCAGTATGACCCCGTCCTTTTATGAAATTGTCATGATAAGTGGTCTTGAGCAGGAAATTAGAAGCAGTTTTCCAGAGATGAAGCTGAGTTACCACTCTAATGGGCAAAAGTTACTTCTCTGTGGTCTAAAACAGGAAGTACTGGAGTCGAAAAGTAAGATCTTACAGGAGGTCATCAGTCTAAAACGAAGAATGGTGGAAATTCATCCATCTGCTCTGGAATTTCTAACTAAGAGGGACCAGGAGGAACTGACTAGAGATTTGTTCTTATCCAATGGAATCTGTGCATCTTTGGAGATTCGGGAAAACCAAGTATTGCTTGTTGCCAAAACTGAAAGGTCCTTGAAGGATAGTGAAGAACAAATGAAAGCAGTGCTAAATTATAAATCCCTTGACATAGAGGATCCCAGTGTGCTCAGGAAGGCGGAATGGCAAGATCTTATTACTCACTTAGATAACATGTTTAACTTGCCAGTAAGGACTGTTCTAATAAACACACTGGGCAGCCAGGTGGTGGTTTCTGGGTATGCAGAGGCAGTCAATGTAAGCCTGGAACAGCTGTCTGATTTTGTGCATAACAATTCTAACATTGCCACAACTCTCACGGCTGACAAGATTGTTGTCAGATTTATCCAGGAGCTCAGAAAGCAAGACTGGTTTGAAATTGTGAAAAACAAAGTTAATGTGGACTTCAAAGATGACAACATCTCATTGAGTGGCCCAAGGGTTCATGTCTCTCCATGCAAGCTTTTCTTTGAGAACATGATTTCATCTATTCATCACTGCAAATTGAAAGTAGCTAAGCCTGGCGCAAAGAAGTTTTTCAAGGGTAAAGAGGCAATGTATGTTGCTGCTGCCAGACACAGTTTGGGATGCTTAGTCGAGCTAGTAGATGAAAATGAGGTCTTCCAGGCTGGTGCTGTTGGTGTAGGAAAGAAGACAGTCCTTACACCTGAAGGAGTGGAGATTGTGGTCAGCAAAGGGGACATGTGCTTTTATGCAGTAGATGCTGTAGTTAATGCAGCAAATGAAAAGCTGGACCTTAACAGAGGACTATCAAAGGCACTTTCTGACGCTGCCGGGCCAGATCTGCAGGATGCCTGTCACCAGATCATTAGTAAGCGACAGCAAATTAACGCAGGTGATGCTGTCCTTACCAAGGCAGGGGGACGACTATGCTGTAAACATATTATTCATGCAGTAGGACCTCAATATGATAGCTCTGACCCTCTGAAAGCAGTTGGACTTTTGAAAAAAGCTGTGCACAGAAGCCTGAATATTGCCGACAGAGAGAATTGCCAATCTATGGCATTACCTGCGATAAGTTCTGGAAACCTTGGGTTTCCAGTGGATCTTTGTGCAGACACCATTGTTGGGGCCCTGAAAGAATTCTTCAAGTTTGCAAGTGGAGACTGCTGTTTAAAGAAGGTCCATCTTGTTGACAATAATGATAAAACTGTTAAGGCTTTACAGGCTGCAGTGCAGAAAGTATATGGAGGAAGTTCCACCAGTCAGGGAAAAATCAAAGCAAGCCAGTCTCAGCAAAACATAAATCTGCTAAATTCCTCAAGCCAAGGTATATCCCAGAGCACAAAGACAAATGAGGGACTGGCCATTACTCTTTCGAAGTGCAACATCCAGGACACTTCAGTGAGTTATATTCTTCTAGGCAGCAACTTACTTGCAGCAACACTATTCGTTATTATTGGGTTTGGGATTATTGCTCAGATCCAAGATGTGCAAATTAAGACTTTTTTGTCTGTCTTTAGGTAGATGTGGTTGTGAACTCTATATCTTCTGACTTGTCCCTCAATCACGGAGCCATCCCAAGTGCCATTGTCAGCGTAGCAGGGCCACAGCTTCAGGTGCTCCTTAACCAGCAGGCTACTGGCAAACAAAAGGTCGGGACAGTTTTTGTCACTGCTGGCTGTAACCTTAAAAACAAACAGGTGTTCCATGCTGTGGCCCCTCACTGGAACCAGGGACAGGGTTCAGAACAGAAGGTATTTCTATACAATTCTACCAGTTTTTCATGTCAAGAATGTAATCCTTACAGATGTTATCTGGAGGTTGTCTGCTACTTACAAAGTGAGAATTTCTGGCATCACAATGACTTATTTCATTGAATTTGCAGATACACTGCATATAAATTGCATATTAGTGTGATTGCATCTTTTATTATTATTCTTTTTAAAGTAGAAAAATGCACTACTTTTTGTCGAAGCCCATATTAAATTTAGGCAAAATTCCAATGCTGAAACATTCTTTAATATCCAGTTTAATGTGCGTGTATTCAGATTTGTGGTCGTTTGATCAGGGGCCTTCATGGTTTTAAAATTAGATTTTTCTTTTTGAGTCTTAAGGAAGGAGGAGAAAGAGACATCATGTGACATCATGGCTATCGTGGCCAGAAAGTGCCAAAACATGGAGCAACAAATCAGTCTTGCAGAGCAAAAGACACAGCAGACTCATAAACAGACTTAAAGACACTAAACCTCAGGTCATTTAGACACGTGTCACTGTTTGCTGTAGTTTGATTAAAAATAATCATTCTGTGAATATGGCTTAGTGTAATTTTTCCTCCAATTTTCAGGCAAAAGCAGATCATTCCACCCATTTTCAGCAATCCTTAACCATAAAAGACTTGGTAGTAAACAGTGAGTTAACACCGTCTCTGTGGTTCAGCGATATCAGCAGTGTGCTGAATAAAGAAAGTCAGAAGAGAAGTCAGTTCAGTACCCCACTGTGAGCAGAATACTGGTCTCCAAATACTGGTTTTGTAGCAACCACGCAATCACACTTTGCCTCTTCTTGCATAAATGTATTTATAAATTGTGCTACTGGTATTTCTTAGATTAAGAAACAGAACCCAGTTAACATGGATTTCTATGCATTTTTGCCATGTAGTATTTTAGTTATAAATTAAGTTTCCTCATAAATTAAGGTTTCCTTTTTATCTTTTTTTGGGAAAGTACTCTGGATCCTTTTACAGGCTCTTTTAAAGTAGATTATTTTTATTTTTGTTTTTCCTTATTAAAAAACACATCATTCGAATCTGTCATGACATTAATCGCTAGATTACTTGATCACTCCAAAAAATCAAGTGACAGCCCTAATAACAGATGCAATAAAATTTCAATAAATTATATTTCCTCAAATCTTTTCTTTATTGTTTAAATAAGTAAGTAAAATGAGTAAACCAGCACTTAATGATCATGCTAACATCCAATGTCTTGTCTTTAAAAAGGACCTGGAAGGTATTGTGGATCAATGTTTAGCAGAAGCAGAGAAGCGGCAGCAGAAGTCCATTGTGTTTCCTGCCATTGGCACAGGAAACCTGGGTTTTCCAAAGACATTGGTGGCCTCACTTATGCTGGACTCTGTTCTTAAATTTAGCAAGAATCGTAGCTCCAATCATGTGCGGGAAGTGGTGTTTGCTCTTCATCCTACAGACACTCAAACCATTCAGGTAAGCAGTGTGAGCATTTTATATAGACTGACAGACAGACTGGCAGACTGACTGACTGACTGCCAGGCAGGCAAGCATAACAAACAGACTAGACAGGTAGGTAGGTAGGTAGTAGGTAGGTAGGTAGCCAGATAGATGCATAGACAAATAGATAAATAATTAATTGTTATTGTATTTAACAGGCCTTCACAGATGAGTTCAACAAAAAGTTTAACATTCACCCATCCACACAGCAACAAAAGAAAGGTACAGTGTGCAAACGTTTTTAACACCAGTGACAACCAATCATTAAAACAACAAATTTGTGTAAACATTTTTCTTCTTTGTTTATATATTGTTTATGTGTGTCATATTCAATTTGCAGGCCATTTTTTAAACATCACCTCAAAATCAGGCATCCATGAGACCAAGGTGGGAGGAGTTACACTGCAGGTTCTCAGTGGTGACATCACTAAAGAGAAAACGGACGTCATTGTAAATTCCAGCAATGACAATTTTACACTAAAAGCAGGTAATTTTTACCAAGATTGTAAGCCTCGGTTAACAAATAATGGTTTGAAGCGAATGGACAATATTCTCTTTAAGCCTAAATGACTGCAAATTTCTTCCTTTAGTTATTTTTGCTGTCTGTCAAGCTTTCAGTGTAAACTGTATTTGTATCATGTGTCCTACATACAGATTATAGGCACCTTCCTATAGGCATAAAGGAGCCGTGCTGTACCTAAACCGCACTACAATGGCATGGAACTAGCAGCACGCTTTGATTTTCCAGTGTATCTTAGTAACAGTGTTTCTGATTCATCAGCAGTGCAATTCTCTCCCCACGGTTTATGGCCAGTCATTGTCCCAACGCATCCATGGAATCTAACAAGCAGAACGCTTTTGATATTGTGGTTGTTTATTATTTATAGTTTTGTTTGAGCCGTGTGACGAATACCTAACCCAGCTAACTTGATAGCGATGTCCTGGTTCACCTTTGGGTTTCTCGCAGCATTGAAGAAAAAATTGTTAGTACCACAGAAAACTTCCACTGAAATTTATCTTCAGCGCAAATAGATGGCAGTGCTTGTACTTTATCGACTTCCTAGTTGGTAGTTTGTGTCTCTGCTATTTTTTTGTGCAGACATTAATAAAACGATGGCCTCTTTCCATGCTGTGATGACATTTCAACCAATCAGACAGCAGTTATGTAGTCAGTTCGGCTGCAGCCCACATTTAGCCTTGCCGTTGAGCAGCTCGGATACAGCTCGGGTACGGGTTGCTTTATTTGTAATGGATCCTTGTGTAGTGGAGAATTGCCATAAAAGACTCAGTAGAACAAAGGTAAACTTTGAAGCAGAAATAAAATTTTTCTTTCAAAAATAAACTGGATTCACAAAATGCTCAGTGCAGATATACATATTTGAGAAATTAAGAAATGTGGATGCTGGTCAGTTTAAAGCAAATGAAAAATGTATTCTTGAAAGCATGTTTACATTAATCAAACCAGAGAAATAATGTAGCTACTGTGTTAAAGAGGAGAGTTATTTTCATCTCAAATAAGGAAACACACTGGTCTATGGTCTACCGGCTTGTGCCGCCCAGGCTATCACTCCGCGTTTAAGGATGACACTATCTGCAATGCCAGCCATGCTTATTTATTCTGCTTCTCTCTTTCTCCTGCATATGACTCGCCTCACTGCATATGACATAACAAATTTAAAAAATGGAGCTCATGCAGGAACAATAAGGGTTGATCTCTCTGCACAAAGTACAAAGATGTAATAATTATATGCAACATCATATTTATCAAATGATCTATGAAGCGTTCACATATCTATTTAGAAATATCAGAATCTCCATATTGATATTATTATAAAATACAAACATATATAACTAGGTATTTACTCATTTTATCATCACCAGTTTTTATAAATGAAATGTCAAGTTTATGTTCAATTCTGTGTACCTGTTTCAAATGAACTATGTAAGTAGCCAGCAGACTACGTGAAGCATGGAATCAGACTATGTGCAAAAGTAAGTAAACCATAGCTGTTTGGTAAAGAGGTAATAGACTCATGTGAAACACATGAGGATGCTCAAGAAATCAATTAAGCAGACCAATCAACTCTGCCCAGAAGTGAACGGCCATCAAAACTTTCACCAAGAAGTATCAGAAAAATAATAGTTCAGGTAAAGGCCAACCCACACATCACCTCCAGAGAGTTGTAGACTTCTCTGGCAGCATCTGGGATAAATGTACATGCGTGTACAATCAGGTGAAAAGTGAATAGTTATGACATTCATGGGAGAGTTGCTAGAATGAAGCCTCTGCTCTCAAGAAAGAAGTTGCCTGTGTAAACTTTGCCAGAGAGCACTTGGACAAACCAGAGGCCTTCTGGAAGTCCATTCTCTGGACAGATTAGTCCAAAATTGAATTATTTAGTCATAATCACAGGCGCCATGTTTGGAGAAAAGTCAACACTGCACATCAAGAAAAGAACCTCCTCCCAACAGTGAAGCAAGTTGGTGGAAATGTAAAAGTCTGGGACTGCTTTTCTGCCTCCAGACCTGGACAACTCCATGTGATCCAGGGAACTATGAATCAACAAATTCTTGACCAGAATCTCCTGCCATCAGGGAGTTGAAGCTGGAATGGAAATGGACTATGCAACAAGACAACGCATTCCAGCAAAACTACCAAGGAATGGCTCAAGAGAAAGAAGATTTGCACTATGGATTGGCTCAGTCAAAGTCAATCCCATAGAAATGCAGAGGCAGGATCTGAAGCGGGTGGTACATGCCAGATGAGTTCTGCAACGAGGAGTGGGCAAAAATCCCCAAAAGCAAATAAGAGAGGTTTTTGGTTACAGAAGGCGTTTAGTTGAAGTATTGCCTGCAAATGGAGATGCCACAAGCTACAGACTTAAAGTGTTCAGATATTTTGCACAAGGCAGATTTTCTGTTTTCTGGGAGATAAATTACTTTTGTTAAACAAGTAAAGAAAATATATTTTTTTTCCCATGCGTCCCTTATTTGGAAGGTCTGCTGTGCAAATTGGGATTTAGATGTTCATTTCATTAGGTTATTTTAATTTCATTTGACCATGTTTGGAGGGTTCACAAACTTTCAAGGAGCTTTGTACAGAAGCAGCAAAATAAATATACACAAACATCTCATAAAGTGGTAGCACAAATTAGGGAGCAACATGATGCTCATTAGACCAAGTACAAATGACTAAGAACATCTTAAAATAACTGGCAGTATGGAAGCACATACCGGCATATAAATTACAAAAACAACAAAAATGCGGGAACAACGATGCTTGATCTTAGGAAATTAAACGGATCATGAAATTACCACACGCTCCGTTGTGGCAACCACCCAAACCAACACAAAGCAAACTTTTAACAGGTTATTTTCTGGGATTAACCGAACTCACAAGAAATATAACTAATAAAAATACACCCATCTATATGGAATTTAATTAGGCCAGTTTCAGACATATCAAAAGCCATTTTCAGAGTTTAAAATATAAAGCACACAGCATTTTCTTCTCTGCTACATATGCTATAAAGACTGAAGGTATGTATTTGTTATTTTAGCATACCTTAATTTATTTTTACACAATTACAGTTTTTGATCACCAAACCGAAGCACTGTTTGAGAGAAAATGTTTTATCGATTGCCCACATTACATGTACCAAACTTAGCCATTTGTAATGCACCTCATACTCAATATTACACAGAAGTGAAAATTGTTCAGTGAATGTTTCTTAGATGCTTAATGTGCAGTGTATATTAACTGTGTATCTGTGTGTCTCCAATTTTAAAAGGTGTCTCAAAAGCTATTTTGGATGCAGCCGGTCCAAACGTAGAAGCTGAGTGCCAGCAACTTGGTGAGAAGTCAAAAACAAATAACACTTGTAATGTTTATTTGAATGTAGTTTTTCTTCATTATTAAGTTTTAGTCTTTAATTTTCTCTTTAATTTATTATAACTATATTGTACAGTCTCATTGATGTTTGGGCTGTGATTCACTTCTGTAGCTGTGTATGTGACAAAGATGCAAAATGTGATTTAATGTGTAGCACACTGAACACTTTTACTTAAAATTACAAAATGTGATTTAATGTGTGCCACATTGAACATTACAATTAAATCACATTAAAATTACAAAATGTGATTTAATGTGTAACACACTGAACACTTTTACTTAAAATTACAAAATATGATTTAATGTGTAGCACACTGAACACTTTCATTTTAAATGACAAATGTGATTTAATGTGTAGCATGCTGAATTTCAATTAACACCCCTTTTTAGGAGCACAGCAAAACAATGGACTGATAATGACTCAGCCAGGCAATCTACAATGCAAGAAGATCATCCATATTTCAGGAAAAAGTGATCTTGCTGTTATCCGAAAACTGATCATGAATGCACTCCAGATGTGTGTGAAGCAGAAACTCACCTCCATGTCTTTCCCTGCATTCGGAACAGGTGAGTTATGGTGACATACAAGATAACAGAAGTTTCATTGTTTAATAGCACAATTTTAATCTTTACATTTACAAGTGTCTGTTTGCATGGACAGAAATGTAAATAGATAGCCATACACATACACACAAACATATTTATGTATACTTAAATCAAGGATAACTTCAGGTGTGTACAAATTTGAGACCTATGAACCCCTCATTACATTATGAATCTATCTTCAATGTTTTTATCTTATTTCATTTGTTTATTAAACTTTTTGGATGAAGATACACTTGAAAAGCACAAATTGGGCCACATTTATGCTGCACAAATTGGGCCTCATTCTGCACAAATGCTGCACAAATTGAGACTCATTCATAAGAACTGTCAGTAAATTTGGAAGAATTTTGACAGTGAGTAAAAAAAAATATATTAGAAGGGTAGCAATTTATTGCATGCTAATTGTTGTTGTGATATCGGTCTCTGCAATACCGGTATGAAAGAAGGCTGCAATATGCAAATGAGCCTACTAAATCACTGTGTTTCTGACATGGTGACCAATCAAAGCTCCAGGTTAGTTACTGGGTGTTCTGATGAATCAAGGTCTTCGTGTGTTCCAACAAAAGCCTATAAAGTCTAAAAGTTATTTTGTGGGTTCCTTAAACACAAATATAATTTGTCAATTTTCCAACCTATCTTTATTCCTTAGAATTAATACTTAAAGCATTTTAATTACGGAAAAGTGATAATACGGGCCCTTTTATATAAATAAATATATTGTATTTGCAGTAAGTAGCAGTATAATCACTATGCTTATATTTCGCCCATATTGTGCAACCCGACTGCTGTAGAAGGGTACTCCTAATTTTTTATTTGTTTGTTTTGTTTGTTTCTAAGACCTAAAATGAAAGAAATTTGGGCATTTTTATTCTTTATGGGCATTTGCATGTGAAGCCATTTTAACCCCCCAGTAGTTATTATTACGTGTGTTTTTAAATAACAATAACTTTGGTTGTACACATCTTTACACAATTCTTGGCACCCCAGATAAAGATGTGCCTTAAAATAAATTCATTTTTATTTCACTAGCATATTCTCACACTGAAAATTCTCAGACTGAAAATAAATGTATTTATTTATTTTAATCCATAATTAAGAAAATGATTTGAACAAAATTACTGGTTCCACAACTGAAGAATTTTTGTAATTTATACTTTACTTTTTAAGTTGATCAGAACTTTTCATTAGTAATCCACAACTTTCTGTGTTTCTGGGTTATAATATGACATGACACAGAGGCCCATTTTTCAACATCTTTAAAATAACAGGACATTTTAAATAAAAATCTGGCCTCTGCCAGAAAACTGAAAATGGGTCATCATTTGGTCTTTGATAATGATTCAAAACATCGGGCAAATCAACATAGAAATGGTTCACCAGACACAAAATCAACCTTCTTTCGTGGCCATCTCAGTCCAGAAATGTAAATCCTATAGAAATTGTGCAAAGAAGAATGGTCAAAGATCCCTCTCTCTGTATTCTCCAACCTTGTGAAATGTTACAGGAGAAGATTAAGAGCTGTCCTATAGGAAAATGGGGTTGCAAAAAATATTACCAGCAGGGGTGTCAATAATTGTTAATGGGGTTGCACAAAATATTACCAGCAGGGGTGTCAATAATTGTCCTTTTATTCATTGTGATGTTATATTATTCACACAAAAAAGAAATTATTTTAAGGCTTCCTTGAGCATCAACACAGACTGGATAACTTCCAAATAAAGAGCTCTTTTGCCATAGGATGACAGTTTATCATTTGTTGCTCTTCTGGCAAGGATCCATCCTGCTGGCATTCTAAGCCTTAATGAATTTGTATTTTTTTAACTGCTTGTTTTGAACCTGCTTCCTGTGAGATTTGTGATTGTCAGTAAAACTCTTTTTCTTACAGGTCAAGGTGGGGTGAATCCCAGACAGGTCGCAGACTCCATGCTGGACGGTCTGTTTGACTTTATGACACAGACTCCACAATCGTCACTGAAACTGGTTCGCATAGTGATTTTCCAGGCTCCCATGTTGACAGACTTCTATCAGAGCATGCAGAAAAAAGAAGGCAGTGACAAACAGAAGAAGGAGAGCACCTGGACACAAAAAGTTACATGTATGTTGTGTTTTTTTATCTTAACCACTGCTGTCTTGAGCCCTACTTGTCAAATATCCTGGCACACACTAAGATTTTCTACCATTGCATGTTACTCACTTAATATTTACTACATTTACAGTACGGTCACCATCTGAGTGCCTTTATTAGCCAGAAAATGTCATATTTTTCATTACTACTCACCAATAAAAATGAGCTATTAAATGATGAAACAGTTAACTAGTGCATTTAAAGTTAATGGACAGTCTAGAATTTGACTCAGCATAACCACACAACCAGTTAATAAGATGTCAGATATGCACTGTTACAGATTCTTTCACCTTATAAAGGAAACTTTGGGGTTTTTTTTGACATATTTTCATTTATAGTTCATTCAACAACTTTCCAATGTTTAACAGGAATAAAAATCTGCAGTTTATGAAATAAATGGATAAGTGGGAGAAACCTATTGTGTGCAAAAACTTTTGCCGGGAAGTATACAGTTTTCTTAACTTTTCTTCTAAGAACAGTTCTAAGAACTGTTCTTAGAAGAAAAGAAATATTAAAAAGAATCTTAAAAAGAATCTTAAAAAGAAATATTTTCTTTACCTCACAACAGCCTCACCCATGTCCAGTAAGAGTCCTTCACCTACATCTGTAATAGGATAACAATTGGATAAATGTAAGCATAATTTAAAAAAAAGAAAAAATGGAATACATTTCAGAATTACTTACATTTTTTTCCTAGAATTACATCTAAGAACATTCTTATGAACGTCCTTGTGTTAAGAGTCTTAATACTTGGAAGCTTTGGGGAAACTGAGCCCTGTTTAGATAAAATAAACAAAAGACAAAGACTACTGCAGCCATCCAGCAAGCACAGCAAAGCAGATAGTAGCACAAACTACGTATAATACAAAGGAAGCTCAATGTTATTTTACACATGTATGGATTTATTTAAATACAAATAAATTTCCACATCATTAAGTGAGTTTATAATTTGGATTACTAGCTTCTGACAAAATCAGACAAAAGACGTTAGGTGAATTTGAACTTGTGTACTTTGGTGTCTAATTGACAAGGGCATGTAAAAATTGTATTGTGGCATTCTTTTGGGAAATGTTGAATTTACATTTGAGCATGTCTCTCATTTCAACAGCGTTTGCCAAATCACTGTTCATCGGATCAAAGGACAAAGATGAACCGCAACAGAAGGGAAAAGACCTTGTAATCGAGGGCAGAATGGTAAATGCCGCATGCTTCTCCATTTGTGGGCCTTCCCAGTCTGCTGTGGACCAAGCAAAGCAATGGGTGGAGAAACTCATTGAAGAAGACCAGGCCTTCGAGACAATCAGTGATTCAGTTATCTTTAGCCTGTCTGATAAAGACCTACAAAGAATCCAAGAGCTCCAGCAAACCATGGATGTCAGTGTAAGAGTGGTACAAAAGGCTCAGGGGGGAGATGTCAAGATTTTAGTGGAGGGCCTCACAAGGGATGTTCTGATGGCCACAGGTGAGATCCAGACTATGCTCAAAAGAACCCGAGATGAAGCAGTCCTAAAGAAAGATATGGAGATAGCAAGTGAGCTAGTGGAATGGCAATATGAACAGGGTGGACAGTACTGTAGCTTTGATCTGCTCACAAACTTCCGTTTGGAAGAAGCCCGTACGCAGAACTTTCTGCATGTGGACATCACCTTCCAAGGCCAAGCATACAAGGTCACCATGCCAGAAGGTCCTGCTGTGAGTGGTGGTAACCAGATGAAAATCAGGCGTGTTGATAAATTACAAGGTACATCCTCATTTCAGTTCACTGAGATTATTTGCTTGGCACAAAATAAATGTAGCCTTGTACAGGTTTTTCAGTGGGCGCGGTTTACCTTTGTCCAGTTATACACACAACAGTATAACATACACTGTCAGAAACTTTACAGTAGAGCTACACGATATGGACAAAATATTGGTATTGAAATTATGCTGCTACATATAGAGATTGTCATTGCTTTCAAGATACAGTGGTGCTTGAAAGTTTGTGAACCCTTTAAAATTGTCTAAATTTCTGTATAAATATGACCTGAAACATCAAATGTTTCCTCAAAGTAGATAAAGAGAACCCAGTTAAATAAATGAGACAAAAATATTTAACTTAGTCATTTGTTTATTGAGGAAAATGATCCAGTATTACATATCTGTCAGTGAAGTATCTGCCAGTGAAGTATATGAACCTTTTATTTCAGTACCTGGTGGGACCCCCTTTTGTGGCAATTAAACATTTCCGGTAACTGTTGATCACTGTTGGTGCTTAGGTGTTGGTGTGCTTAGGATCGTTGTCTTGCTGCATAACCCACTTTCAGTGTTTTCCTTTCTCCAAACATATTCAAACCAAAAAGTTCTATTTTGGTCTCATCCATCCACAACACATTCTTCCGATAGCCTTCTAGCTCGTCCACGTGACCTTTAGCAAACTACAGACAAACAGCAATGTTCTTTTTGGAGAGCAGTGGCTTCCTCCTTGCAACCCTGCCATGAACACCATTGTTGTTCAGTGTTCTGCTGATGGTGGACTCATGAACATTAACATTAGCCAGTGCAAGAGAGGCCTTCAGATGCTTAGCATTTACCTTGGGGGTCCTTTGTGACCTGGCCGACTATTACAGCCTTGCTCTTGGAGTGATTTTAGTTGGTCAACCACTCCTGGGGAGGCTTAAATTTCCTCCAAGTGTACACAATCTGTCACACTGTGGATTGGTGGAGTACAAACTAGAGATGGTTTTGTAACCTTTTCCAGCCTGATGAGCATTAACAACCCTTTTTCTGAGGTCCTCGGTAATCTCTTTTGTTTGTGCCATGGTACACTTCCACAAACACATGTTAACATTTTGATAGATCTGCGTTCTTTAAACAGCACAGGGTGCACACTCACACCTGATTGAAAACACCTGACTCTAATTTCACCTTCAAATTACCTGCCAATCCTACAGGTTCACATACTTTTGCCACTGACAAATATGTAATATTGGATCATTTCCCTTCTTCTGTGACATCAGTATTGCAGAGACTGATATCGCGATACCTATTAACAAATGATATATTGCGCAGCCCTAATCTACAGTTTGTTGATTTAGGCATGTAGTTTGCACAGTGCTAACTTGTATGTTGTTACTTGTTAGCTTCATTAGATTTGTAGCTTCTGTGTAAAATTAAAGAAGTAAACTGTGTGCTTGAGTGATTGAATATATTTATGTATTGGGCATGAATTTGAGTTTTGGTCAAACCAGTATCATCGTTGTTCCCTGAAGACATTAGAAGATGTGAACAGGTTTTTAAAAATATCACTACAATTAACATAAACTCAATTTGTTCTTTATTTCTAGCTAACGACAGCCTCCCACAGGAATGGGATCCTATGGCATTGACTGATCTGTGCAAGGAGTATCTTCTGCAATCCGGGAGCACTGAGTACCAGGAAGTCCTGAATCAATTCAGAAAAACATGCCCTAATAATAACGTTCTGAAGGTATGTTTCATGTACACTACCAGTCAAAAGTTTTTGCACACACTGCGATTTTCTACATTTTCATGTTACTGACTTAAAAATTATTCAATATTCTTTGCTAACATACACAGTATGTTCACCATTTGAGCTCCTTTATTAGCCAGACAATGTCATATTTTTACTCATCACTACTGACCTACAAAAGGCCACCTAATATAATTATAATTTTACTGTGGATTACCAGAGAAGTGTTAGATATTTAATGAGCTATTTGGTGATGAAACAGTTCAAACTAGTTCAAACTAGCGCATATTAAGTTAAAAGACAGTCTAGAATTTGACTCTGCATCACCACACAACCAGTTAATAGGATGTCAGACTGCACTGTCACAGATTCTTTCCATTTTATGAAGGAAACTTTTTTATTTCTTGTTGTTTACCCGAAAACAATGTTTAGCAAGAATAAAACTCTGCAGTTTATTACACAAATGGATAAATGGTAAAAACATGTGATATGCAGGAACTTTGTGAAAACCTTGTGTGAAATTAATTGTACTTGGCCTTTCTTGGCCCTTACCATATACATAATTTAGAAATGAACTATATTTCTTTCTGAAGATTACACGGATCCAGAATCCTGGCATGTGGAAGAAGTACCAGAGTAATAAGCAAATTATGGAAATAAAGAACAGACATAAGAACAATGAAAGAAGGCTGTTTCACGGAACCAAAGAAAACTCAATACAGCACATTAACCACAGTGGCTTCAACCGCAGCTATGCAGGAATGAATGGTGAAATTTTCAATATGTTTTATTACATTATAAAACTATTAATTTTGTTCATTTATACACTTGTGAATTTTCACTAACCTTTTTATCACTTTGATTCATTGCAGCTGCAGCGTATGGAAAAGGCACCTATTTTGCTCTTAATGCAAGCTACTCTTCCAGCCACACCTATTCAGTGCCAAACCAGCAGGGCCAGAAACACATGTATCTTTGCAGAGTCCTCACTGGAGACTACACACTTGGAAATTCCACAATGATTGTTCCTCCTGCGAAATCTGCCAATGGTTTAGACCTCTTTGATACTGTGGTGGACAATGCCTCTGCGCCAACCATCTTCGTGGTGTTCCGCGATGATCATGCTTATCCAGAGTATCTCATCACTTTCACATGAACTGCAGACTTAGACTTTTCTGACAAACTGCTTGATTACAAGCTTTAGATACACTTGCAAATTTATCTGCGTGATCTGACTGCTTGCCCTAAACACCAGGAACCAAATCAGGGTTGAGTGTAAATGTACATGTTAATAATATTTTAGAATAATACCAAAAGAATCAAAACAATATTATATACGGATTGACTCCAGTCAAAAAGATTGACAGGGATTTAGACTCCGCCCTCCCTCGTCACAGCACAACTGATTGGCTGAAATCCATTGACAGATTTAATTAATTATTGATCAACACATTAATTGTTTGAACAAGAAACGTAAATGAGATGATATGATTATGGCCCCAACTCTATATGAAAAGTATTAAATTAATTAAATACTAATGGAGATTTAAATTTTAGTTTTCAACATAAATTT